>CAJHNH020003868.1:145532-278032 GCA_905116865.2 Candidula unifasciata
GGGGCACACACAATACACACAGAGAAACACACATAGACATGCACAGACAGACAGACACATGCTGACATACACTCACGCAGACAGACATACAGACACCCACACACAGAGATACATACATACAGCCTCATAGACACACCTGCAGACAAAACACATAAACCCACACAGGCAAACATGCAGACAAACACATACGGAGACACACACAGACACAAACGAAGATATGCACACAGTCACATCAAATATGCAGAAAAACACCGAGAGAAGCACACAGGCATACAAACACAGAGACACACACACAGACACATATACACAGCTACATGTATCCAATCGCACACACACACACGCAGACACACATACACAGCAAAGAGGCACACTTAAACACACAGAAAAACACACAGACCAATTCACACTGAAACATACACATGGACAGACACACGAACACACACACACACACACACACAAGGACACAGACGCATACATTCGCAGACACACACGCAGATACACAAGCAGACAAACAACATACTCAGAATCATGTGTATACAAACACGCCTACACATACATACATACATATCACACACGCGCGCGCGCAAACATACATATCATACACACCTTGTTTAATAACAAATTTATAATGCAATATGGGTTACATTACATTCAAGGTGGCATATAATAGCTTGTAAGTATGAATTGAAAAAAGTTTACGGTTAAATAAATAGGGACTTTTAGAATTTTTCAGGTCTAGTGGAAGTTGGTTCCACAAATGAGCAGCAGAGTATGCTAAACTTGTTTTATATAAATCTATTCTAGGTTTAGGTAAATGTAATAAATTTAGTCGCTTGCTATTTATAGGATTTGATTTAATTAATCGAAAAAGGTAGTTTGAAGTTTTTTAGATAACATTTTATGAATAAATTTGGCCTTGTTAAAAATTAAACGTTTGCTAAATGACAATAGTCTTAGATGGTTATAGAGATTATTTTTTACAAAATGTTTATTATCTGAAACCAGGTGGGAAGCACGGTTTTGAAGAGAACTTAGTCTTTTAACATTGCATTTGGCGCAACCATCCCAAACTGTGGAACAATAGTCGACATGTGTTTGGATGTAAGATGCGTAAAATACTTTTCTTGCATCTTCGTCTAGAAAGTGCTGAATTTTTGCAAGCTGATAAACTTTTTGAGCTATTTTCTTAGTTACGACAGAAACATAAGAATTCCAGGTTAAATGGTTGTTAGTTGTAAGGCCTAAAGTTTTGTGTTCCGTTACATTAACAATAAGGTAATTTTTCAATGTAGAGCTCGAGTGTCGGCTTGTGGAGTACTAATGTTTGCAACTCTTGAGTGGTTGTTATAAGCACAGCCTTCGTTTTATTTATGTTAATTTGCATGCGATTGCTGCTGCTACATTTACAAAGATTGTGTACTATTTTCTGTAAAGATCTTTCTAACTCATTACGATTCTCATTACTAGTATATATTGTACATTCATCAGCAAAAAAATCGCATGTTATACTAAGATGTAATGGAAGGTCGTTAATATACGTGGCAAATAGTAGTTGACCTAGAATCGACCCCTGTGGCACGCCCATATTTAAATGAGTGGATTCTGACAGGCAGTTGTTGGAGGATACTACTTGCTGTTTATTAGATAAAAATGACCGCATTATTTCGACTAAATTATCGTTAGTTTTTAATATTTTAAATTTATTAATTACAATATCATGATCAACCATATCGAAGGCTTTCTTAAAGTCTACCAAAACTGCACCGCAAATTTTGCCTTTGTTGATGTTAAAGTGCCAGTTGTCTGTCATTTTTGTCATTGCAGTATGGCAAGAGTGCATAGGCCTGAACCCTGATTGGCTATCAACTATCAGATGGTTGTTATTTAAATGCTGAAATGTTATTTTATGTATGTGTTTCTCCAATGGTTTGGATAGCGAGGACAGTAGAGAAATGGGTCTATAACTGCCAAGAGAACTGTTGTCAGCTGAGCCAGGTTTGAGTAGAGGATTAACTTTGGCAATTTTAAATGCTGATGGAAAGTAGTTCTTAGAAAAGCGCTGATTATATATGACTGTTAGGGAGTCACTAATGACTGGTGCAGCACATCGAAGAATTCGATTACTGATTCCATCTAAGCCAGAGGAGTTTGTTTGCTTGAGGTTGGAGAGATATTTATACACTTCAGCAACAGACAGAAGTGGGATCTCTGGAGAAATAGTCGTGGTGCATTTTTCCTCACATAATGATGCTAGTAGGCTTAAGTCACACTGTGAATCTGGTATTGATGGCTTTAAATAATCAATTTCTGATTTGAAGAAGGAACTGAACGTTTCACTTGTTAGCAAATTAGGTATTGCCTGGTCTGAACAACGTTTCTTACTGGTTAGCGTATTAATAGCCTTCCAGATATCGGCACTGTTTGTTTTATCTTTAATTAATCTATTAAAGTGGTCTTTCTTCCCTTTACGAATTTCATATTGCACTTTATTTCTTAATTCGCGATAAGCAGTAAAGTTTTTATTTTTATGTGAAGTATCCCGGTCTCTCATAATTTCTAGAACTGCACTAGTTATCCACGGTGATTTAGTTTGGCTTTTTACTCTTACTGCCTTAACTGGTACATGTTTATCAAAAACACCGTAGACTGTCTTAGTCCAGTAGGCTATAGCGTCGTCAGGTTCAGGAAGTTGATAAACATGATTGAACATTACATTTTGCAAGTCGCGTAAAAATAAATCCGGATTAAAGGTTTTGAAACATCTAAATTTAATAGTCAAATGCCTATTTTTGGGAGCTCTAAATTTACTGTTTAACTAGGTAATGCATGTGGGATTATGGTCGCTGACTGCACTAGCAGGAACAGTACATTCAATAATATTTGTTGGACAAGACATATAGATGTGATCGATCAGAAAGCATGCTGAGGAAGGTCAGGACAGGCATGCTTCGTGCAGAGTGGCATCCTTCACTGCAGAGGACACGGGTGAGGATTACTGTCTGGATAATTTCTCTGGGACCCGCCGGTGTGTTGGGAAATGAACAGAGGCCAAACAAGCTGGCTCTGCACAACTTGGTAGAATATGCATGCATGATAAGGCATACGTATTTAGGGTCTTGTGGGAGAGCGTGTACAGTTCGGTGGAGCAGATGGATCACCACAGTCTGGTGGGATTGATTCAGCGGGGTGTGACGTGGAGTTCTGACCGATGCTCAAGGCTCAGAGGAGATTCGAGACGGACGTTTAATCAGAATGCTACTGGCAAAATTAGTAGTGGAACTTTGCACTGGCCCGCTGAAGATGGGGACGTAGCTCCTATGGAACCGCCCCTAGTGATGTGATGTCGGTTCTTGAATCAACTCAACTCAACTCAACTGGTGGACGGAAATTGATGAAATATGCCGATAAATGTTGAAAAATGCAAGAGATAGTCTACAGACAGCTTCTCTTTCTGCCATATCCGACCATAAGCCATAAGTACCGTACAGTCAGAATAATAAGAGGAAGAACTCCACAGGGGAGCAGGTACAGCAGGAGTCCACAGATCCTGAATAGAAGATCCTTCGTCGACAATTGTTTCCACCCATTACCTCCTAGACAATTTCAGAGGGTGGGCCGACCTGGGTCATGACGCCAGGCCCCGATCTTCTCGGACTCTCGGACAGGGACAAGACGAAATAGTGACTTTGCAATGGGTACTGTGAGATTAAAAGTGAAATATATATCTACATTGTCGCTGCGGCAGCCAATTAGACCAGCCGGTTACCTTAATGATCAAGCGACAAGCTTACGGCTGGTTTATCAGACACATGTTAGACTTTTGCAGTTGGCAGTGGGGACACTGGCAGACATCTGTCAGACACTTTGGGTTTTCGAGGATAGGAAGCTAAGTTGCTCCAGGGACTCGGACCAGTCTACCGAGGTCAATCTTCCACGACATTCCGTTGCTTCCAGGGCCAGTTCGAAGCTCTTTTAGCAGCTTCGCCATGTTGTTTCAGTGACCGTTTACGCTCGTTTTTTCCTGCAAGCACAGACAGTGGCTTATACAACTATAATCACAAAGATATTCTATAACTGTTTCCTTCAATTATCATGTATCACTATGATGGAAAACCCTATTCAACACGGATCATAGAAGTATCACTTGTTGAATATAATTATATTAATATAATTCAGATAGTACCTTTTATAATATCAAAGAAGCATATTATTTTATAGCAAAAATGTTGATATATTCAGAGTTAGTAATTGGTTTTTTTTTTTTTTTTTTTTTTGCGTTTTGTTGTGAGTGAACATCTGTAAATTATATGTAATTATTATTTACCAATAATGACTGTAGAAGTTGAGGATGCACAATATCGTATAAAGAAGGGAAATGCACCCGGGCCAGACAACATCTCACTGGAAGAAATCTATGCACTGGGAGATTTTGGAGTTGAACAAATAACTAAACTTTAAAATGATCTTTATAATAGTGGGTATATTCCAAATGACTTTTTAAAATCCATATTTATAGCTCTGCCAAAGAAACCAGGCACTTTAAAATGTGAAGACCATCGCACAATAAGTCTTATGAGTCACACGACTAAGATTTTACTGAGAATAATTAGGAGAAAAATACGAAACAAAATTAAACCATAAATCAGCGATGAACAATGTGGATTTGTAGAAGGAAAAGGTACAAACAATGCCATATGCATCCTAAGGACATTGTCAGAAAGGGCTATTGAAGTAAAGACTGATTTGTACTTATACTTCATAGACTATAAAAAAGCATTTGACTGTGTGAAACACTTAAACTGTTAGAAAAGTTACACATTGATGGAAAAGATCTACGTATAATAAAAATATGTATTGGCAGCAAACAGCAGCTATGAGAATTAACAACTGTTTAGGTACATTTAAAAAAGAGGGACGTACGACAAGAATGTGTTCTGTCACCTGATTTGTTTTCACTATATAGTGAATATTTAAGGAGATCTTTAATTGATATGACCGAAATTGTAGTTTGTTGGCACAATATAATTAATTTATTTTATGCTGATGACACAGTCTTGATAGCAACATGTCAGAAATAACTACAGGAAATTATAGACATTGTGGTGATAGAAAGTGGAAGAATGAGTCTCAGTTTGAAAAATGGGAAGACAGAAGTAACGGTGATATGAAAAAAACGAATTATCCCTAAATCTGTAATATAGGTCGATGATGTTTTTTTTGGAAAAGTACAGAAATTTATTTATCTGGGCATATGGATGACATCAGATGGAAGATGCATAACTGAGATAAGAAACAGAATAGGACAGGCAAAAACTGAATTTTATAAAATGAAGAACATCGTATGCAATATATCTTTGTCGTTGAGAGAACGAATTCTTGCTTGCTACATACATCCAGGTTTAACATATGGCTGTGAATCCTGGACAATCTGCAGGCAGGCCAAACTATTTTCTCAGGCCTCAGAGATGTGGTTTAACAGAAGAATGCTTTAAATAACTTGGACAGCCAAATCGAGCAACCAAGAGGTTTCGAAAGGGCGGGAGCCCGAAGACAACTTATCACGGACATCAAAAGGAGAAAGTCATAATTTTTCGGCCATGTTATTAGGAGAGGAAAAATAGAACATGCTGTGACCACTGGAAAGATCTGTGGAAGGAGGGATAGAGGAAGACAACGAGAGAAGATTCTTTACAGTCTTGTAGCATGGAATGGAGGTGTGTCAGCAAACGAACTGATACATACTGCAGGAGATCGTAGCTTGTGGAGAGGCAAGGAAAGTTGCTAAGGCACCTGATGATGATGATTATCAAATGCCATATTGTTTCTCCACTGCAACATAGTTGGGTTTTTCTCGGCTAGACGAGATCAGTCACAAAAAGAATGGACGAATACGCTAGTAGACATGCAGGGCATCATACTGGGCAGGCACGACAGGGAACATTCATGCTGCTGTAGATACAGAGGTTAGGCACTGATAGATCAGCATTTACAAAGAGAAGACATCGTCATCTACACAGATGAAGCGCGGAACAAGGTCAGCATGGGCATACACAGCACAAAGAATAGGGACAATAATAATAGAAGACAGCGGCGCTTACCAGGCAACCACTTCAAGCATGAATATGGAGATAGCCACTGCATCTAGAGCGCTATCTTGTGTATCTAAGCAAACAGCCACAGATGCAATAATTGTACCAGACTTCATGAACATGCTTTAAAAATAGCAACAGGCAGTATGTGGTCTGAACAGGTAGAACGCATTTGAAAATCGACCTCTCTCACCTGGATCTGCACACTTGGTCAAGCTGGCGTAATGGGGAATGAGTTAGCTGACCAGCTGAACAGCAATGTACCAGCTCATATGGAAAGAAGCATGGACAAAGCAGATATCATCAATGCTGAACGGACTGGTCTGTTGGATAGTGACGAATTTCCAAAGCTAGCACGATTACGTTACATAGGAGCAAAGCATGGCGAAGCCTCTGAGGCCGAGACAGGATACACTATGACCACGCTCTTATGGGAAAAATTAGTTGAAATACCTTGCAGTGGCTTTTGTATCGAGCGATTGAGCACGCATGGGAATGCCCGATGTTCAGTGGTGTCCACTGTGATAACCTAACTAACTCGCACATGTCCTGTTGTGTTATGAACTACAAAATTGACAAGAATGGCTGTGTCTCCCATATACAGGTGCGAGAAGACAGAGACGAAACTATAATAATCCATATGGACGCTGTAAGTAGACACCAACAAAGTAGTGTGGATGTATAACTATTACTGTATTAATATTCCATAATCTACTTGTATTCTACACACATTGCACGATGCCTTTTTTGCTTGTATTTTTCTTCTTGTGTTTGCTTTTCTTCTTTTTCTTCGTCGTCGTCTTCTTCTTTTTCTTCTTCTTCTGTTTCTTCTTATTCTTTTTCTTGTTTTTTCTTCTTCTTCTTCTTCTTCTTCTTCTTCTTCTTCTTCTTCTTCTTCTTCTTCTTCTTCTTCTTCTTCTTCTTCTTCTTCTTCTTCTTCTTCTTCTTTTTTTTTTCGTCTTCCCAGTTTCCTTCTTCTTCTTCTTTTTCTTCTTTTTCTTCTTCTTCTTCTTCTTCTTCTTCTTCTTCTTCTTCTTCTTCTTCTTCTTCTTCTTCTTCTTCTTCTTCTTCTTCTTCTTCTTCTTCTTCTTCTTCTTCTTCTTCTTCTTCTTTTTCTTCTTCTTCTTCTTCTTCTTGTATTTTTTTTTTGCAGTTATTTTCAAATTATGTGTCAAGTTATCAAGTTGACTATTTTTGAAGAAAATAATCCAGCCTAAAAGGTGCTTTCATCGCGTATCGTGGCAGGATGGCCTGTCTGCTCCACGAATTCTCAGAGCTATGCCGGGAGGGATTTTGTAACCCGGGCAGGTTTAATCGTGTCTGACATGTTTTGAGATAAAGGGTCGGACTAAACTAGCACTCTGGTCTTTCACTCTCAGGATTGGGCAAGAGGTTGACAAACCTATAATAAAAAAAAATATTCTGTTATGAACGCGGAATCAAGTCAAATCACTGCACCTGTAGAAAGTATTTAAGCTAGCCTACTGGCAACATGGCGGATATAAATCAAAGCCGAAAAGAAGCCAAGGGCCCAATAGTGAATATTTCTTTCTTTCACCGTAGACTGAACTGAAGGAATGTAAATAACAATGGGATACCATAGACAGACAAGCAGCAGACCGACAGCAACGGAGATCACTTATGTGTATGCTTTAAAAACCAATCCTGGGCCCAGGGACTACTTCCTAAGGAATAGAAGGAGGCAGAAATACTTCCCATAGCCAAGAATGAAAAGCCCAAGGAAAACAAATCCAGTTACCGCCCCATAAGCCTCCTAAGCTGTCTTGGAAAGACCATGGAAAGATTAGTGAACAACAGGTTACCAAATTTCCTAGAAGAAAACAAGATATTGAATGACAGCCAATCAGGCTTCAGGAGATACAGAAGCACTGATGACCAAACCTCTTATCTCGAACAGGAAATTGAAGATGCTTTCCAGAAAAAATACAAACTGCTAGCTACTTTCTTCGACCTGACCAAAGCCTTCAATGTCTGGAAGAAAAGATTCTTGCTATGACTAGCACACTGTGGGATAAAAGGGCATATGTTTGCCTGGATTAGAAACTTCCTTTACCGACGATGTGCGAGAGTCAGACTAGACGATCACAAGAGCAAGCTGGTCATGTTTCAAGAAGGTGTCCCCCAGGGAGGTGTTGTATCTACTACCATGTTTATTCTTTTCATCAATGACCTCCAAAAACAGTTCACGACTCACATTCACAAGGCGCTACATGCAGATGAGTTGGCCATATTGACTCAAGCTGAACACATAGGAACAACTAAAACAAGAATGCAGGAAGCTATACATACAGTTAAGAAATGGACAGACTCTTGGGGAGTAACAATAAACCAGACCAAAACCGTGTCAACTTTATTCTCTCTTTCCACAAAGCCAGAACAAGTAGATCTGTACTTAGAAAGCAACATCCTTCCAATAAAGGATAACCCCACATATTTGGGAGTAAAATTTGACAGAAGGCTAACCTGGGGTCCCCACATTGAAGACACCCAAAGGAAAGCTACCCTGGGGCTCAGACATGAAAAAACTCACTGGAGCAAGCTAGGGTGCAGATGCCAACACTGTACGACAAGTATACACTGGATACGAACGTCCAAAACTGGAGTATGGCATAGAAGCATGCTCCACTGCAGCCAAATCAAACCTATACAAACTGGATAAAATACAGAACACTGGTCTCAGAATTATCACTAGAGGTATGAGAAGCACACCAATTAATGAGCTGGAGGCAACCTGTGGATTCGAGAGCTTGAGCTCTCGGAGGGAAGAAAAGGTGCTTACCCTAACAGAAAAATTTAAACGCATGAACAACAACCCAATGCACAGAATAGCAAATAACTTAACCAAAAACCGACTGAAAAGACAAAGCTTTCACCATTTATCAAAATTGTACTACACAAAAAAAAAAAAAAAAAAAACCAGTCACATCCTTTCTAAAGATTTCTCAAAAAGGGAAATGATCCAGGCATACAGCATAGACCTACAGCCTAAATATAAAGTCACAACAACAATTCCAGGCATAGACAGATAGGCTAATGAATGTGACCTAGTACTGCGTGCAAAGACCCTTGAACATGTCTACAACTGCTATCAAAAACCCGAATGGACACACGAATACACCGATGGATCATTGGAGGGAGCAGACAAAAATGGAGGAGCTGGATCGCTCATCGTGCTGCAAGATGGGACCGCAGTAGAAACGTTAAGAGCCTCCGGAAGACTCTCAACAAACTTCAGAGCAGAGCAGCAAGCAATTATTGATTCAGCCAAAGTGCTCTAGGAAAGATACATTAAAAACAGCAAAATTGTTTTTCTTTGTGACTGCATGTCAGTCCTCCAGGCGACTTATAGGGATCCACGAGACAGCATGGAAAGAGAACTGACCCGTCAGCTAAACAGACTAATAGAAAACAATTAAATCCTCACCTTACTGCCACATGAAGTTGTAACACACACACAATTTATAAGTGGAGCACCCACAACAGCCACATTAGCCTGGTGAAACCTTCAGTCCATGCGGGTAAGAATATTTACTACCAATATACTTTAAAAAAAAAAAAAACTTGTAGTTACTGAAAGGAATATAAATTTATAATAATTGTTTACTTTAAAAATCTTTTTAATTAATTAGTGCAATTTTTTTTTTCAAATTGCAGACAAGAATACCATAGGTTGCAATTTAACTGCAAGTTCTTTTGCATATGGGTCATCGATAGTTAATCCTCCTACGGGCTTTTCCATCTTCTCTTTTTCTTCTTCTTCACTTCCTCTTTTACCGCTGTGGGTGTCGAGGGAGATATAAGGTTCTATTTCTAGCTCTTCTGGCTGCCTCGACCATAGGCACATCGTGCTGTTGTAGAGTTTCTCTGATATTATCCTTCTATATTTTTGGGTCTACCTCTTGCTCTAATTCCTTCTTCTCTTTCCATGTATGCTTTGTATAGTATGACGTCACAAGGCATTCTCTCTAAGTGGGTAAACCATTTCACTTGCTGTCTTTGTATGTAATTTAGAATTGGTTCTATGCCGACTTTTTCTCTTATGATCTCATTCCTGATTTTATCTCTTATGGTCACTCCTACAGCCATTCTCAGACATCTGGTTTCCATGGTTACTAATTTTCTTTTATGATTTGTTGTGAGTGACCATGTCTGGCATTGGTAGCACAGAGTTGGAATAAATATGCTTTGAATAAGATGTCTCTTTGTGCTGATTGGGATTGTCTTATGCTGTAAGAGGGGAGCTAGCTGTCCCAATACTTGGTTTGCTTTACTGCATCTAATGTTAATTTCTTTATCCAATTTCCCATCTTCGGTAAATGTAGTTCCTAGATATTTAAACGCAGATGCCTGTTTAATGGCTTTCCCATCAACTAATAAAAACGCGCCATAGAATAACTATGCGGTGTTTTTCTTCTTAAACAGTATACAAATGTTACATTTTACTGTGTATGTTATACGCCAGACAAGTTTATGCGATTTAACAGTTAAAGTTTTAATTATGCTATTGCTAATATGCTGGTTTTCTACATTGTTCTATAAACTCACAAAGTTACTGATACATTTGAATTCCAGTGAAGGAAGTTTGATGCAAACACAGAGGCTGCCTGGTGCTGTACATGATTTTCAACACAACACCCGAGACAAATGGCTCCAAGTGCGCATACAGAGACCAGCTGAAGCAGAACCAGCTGGCAGTCTTCATGAGGGTGATATTTTTGTATACAATACAAATATATTTCCTTTACATGATTTTATTTTGAATAGGTTCAAGGATTCCGTACCTGGAAAAGAACTGTTTTACCACGGTACCACCAGAGACTCAGCAATAAGTATAATAGAAAGAGGAATCGATGTAACAATGTCAAAGCGACCTGTTGATTTCTCATATGGCAAAGGGTTTTATGTTACTGACAACTATGGAAAAGCTGTTGAGTGGAGTCAAAGAAAAGGGGAGTTCGATGGTAGCAAACCAGCTATTATAGTTTTCAAAATCGACAGTAACAATCGCAGACATGAGACACACTTGTCTTTGAACGTGGACAACGTAACAAATCGGAAGTTTTGGGAATGTGTCGTTTCTCATTTCCGGCACAAAGAGACATCTCCAGATATCGCACGTATACTGAGGGACGTGAAGTATATCGAGGGCCCTGTTTCTATAAATACCAGTCTAGAAGAAGAGGAGATCCCTACTCCTTCGGAATTTGGGAGGTTTCGTCAGTTGTGCATCTGTAACCAGGGTTACGCCAAAAGCTTCGGGAGCCTTGCAAATATCATGTGTGTTATATTTATTGTTGACTCATAAAATGTTTCACTTCCCTAGTAAAGTTCTTTAATTTTATACAACATCCCGCCGGCTACGAGATTTTGCAGGGAATCTCTAGGTAATCCTAAGTGTTTTATGGACTGTACCATAATATAAGGGGGTTAGGGTTAGGGCTAGTGTTAAATAAAGTGATTTTGCGTACATATTCTTTAGATAATGTCTTGCACTGGTAGCTCAATCTTGGAATGAATACGCTGTTTATAATCTGTTTCTTTAAATTCATAGTTATGCTTAGATGATTCAAAAATGGTGACAATTGGTAAATAAATCCACTTGCTTTCCAACAATTAGTTTATTTTTCTACACAAATTCTGCCATCTTCTATTATCACACTTCTCAGATATACAAATTCCCTAACTCATTTGGGACCATAACCATTTGACTATGTGGAATGAGCCAGGGGTTCTACTTACTGTTATTGTTACGGTTTTGTTTGCTTAGATTTTTATGTTTTATTTACCGCATACGAGCTCAACCTGTCAATGTGGTCTTGCTGTCTTTATTCTCCACTGTAGAATATGAGTTTAAATTTTCGTTTAATATATTGTTATAAAAGTGTACTTTTGTATTACGACAATTATGTTCATTTTTATATATACAAAATGAAATATTATTTCTTTCTATTTATAAATGACTCTCCAAGGCATTATTCACATTGGTGTATTTATATTTATCACGTCCCTCCAGGTTTGATCAACGCTGACCTCTGCTGCCCACCTCCCCCTTCCCCTCCCTACCCACCCACCCACCCACCCCTAATTATGATTGCTACGTTGTATTTCGTCATCATGTTTTCCTTTGCTTGACGTTTCGCTCATTTCGTCTGACACTTTTCTTAACACTAGAGGGTTTAGCTAGAAACACTCTCTGCCGCAATAGGCGTGATCCCTATGTCTCCATATAGTATATCATACCATTATCGTCTAGAAGGAATCAACTGTGCTAACACACACATACCCACACACACACACACACATATATATATATATATATATATATATTCACATATTCCATGAGAGACTACATAAGGGAGGAGTTGATGGTAATATACCACTTTTAGATTTACAGGATAACACTGAAGACCCACAACTGCAGAAGTTACAGATACCAAACGACATACATTGCTTGTCTTCTGTTCAGTTCTTCTGCATAATAAATCTATGTGTTCCAGTTGTGACATTAACGGCATCTACTACAAACTGCATTATTTAATCAATTTGACTACAAGACCTCTATTCTAAAGAACAAAGCCTAAAGAGTTCATTTGGTCGAAGTATTGCAGCACCCTACCAAACCTAGATGGATATTAAGAATATAATTCAAACCACTGCAGAAGAATGTCTTTGTGTGTCCACCATAAACAGAAAGAACAAATGGTTCGATGCAAAATGTGAAGAGGCAGTCAGTAAGAAAAAATATGCTAGGCAGATTTGGCTAAATGATACTAGTAACATACGAAATGGAGAAAAATATAGAACAGAATGTAAAGAAGCTACAAAAGTAGTTAGGCACCAAAAGCGATTATACATAAACAACATTGTCATGGATATGGAAGTTAAACATCAGAAAAACGAATCCAGAATGTTTTTTAAAGAACTCAAGTCTGTAAAACGAGAACATCAACAAGGCCTTTATAGTTTAAAAGATTACAATGGGAACATGATAGATAATATTGAGGAAATATGTAACAGATGGAAGGAATACTTTGCTGAATTGTTAAACTGTGAAACTCCACTTAATACTTATTTACAGGAAGAGATTTTAACACGTGAACCAAATATTGAAGAGCCTGATTTTGAAGAAGTACTGTATGTAAAAATAATAAAGCAATTGGTGTTGATGGAATTGCAGCTGAACTTTAAAATGAAGGTGGTGATGCATTCATTACACGTAAAGTTAAATAAATTGAAAAACACTAATTTGGAAGACGGAGAAACTACCCCATGAATGGAAAGTGTCTTTATTTTTAAGAAAGTGTGAAAATTATAGAGGAATATCACTATTATCTACAAGCTATAAGATACTATCGTTGGTGCTGCTAAACCAGCTAAAACCATTAGTCGAAGACTTACTGAGAGATTACCAAGGTTTCCGACAAAACAGATCAACAATAAATCAGATATTGATTTTACGGCAAATAGCAAAGCAAAATTGGGAATATAGAAAAGTTGTACATAATTTTTTGTGGATTTTAAAAAGGCGTATGATAGTGTTTTCAAGAAGCAACAGTAAAATATGACAACATCTGCTCACCCCAGATAGAGATCAAGAGAGGAGTAAGACAAGGATGTGTGCTGTCGCCTAGCCTTTTCAACTGATGTACAGAAACCATTTTTTAAAGAAGTTGTAGAATTACCAGGACTGCACATCAATGGTAGAATAATAAACAATCTGAGATATGCGGACGACACAGTGTTGCTAGCAGAGAGTGAGCAGGAGTTGCAAGACCTAGTGGAGCAAGTAAACAGAAGGAGTGCAGAATTTGGATTAGATATAAATTTGAAAAAGACAAAAACCATGATATTTAGCAGAAAAAATAATCAGCTAACAATGAATATCACAGTGAATGGGGTGAAATTGGAACAAGTTAAAAATTTCTTATATCTTGGACAAGTAATAACATGTGACGACAGAAGTAAAACAGAAGTCAAGAAAAGAATAGGGATGGCCAAAAACATTTTCAACAACATGCAAACGTTTCTGACATCAAGAGAAAAAAGCAATACATTAAAAATAAGAATTGTCAAATGTTATGTATTCTCAACCTCACTGTATGGCACAGATACATGGACAATGTACAAACAACTGGAAAATCGTATCAATTCTTTGGAGATGTGGATATACAGAAGACTAGGTCGTATTTCATGGAAACAAAAGCTATCAAGTACAGAGGTACTGAGGAAATTGGGAATGAAAAGAGAGTTGCTAGGTGAAATAAAAAAGAGACAAGTGAAATATTTTGGCCACATTAAAAGACATAACAGTATTGTAAAGATCATCCTAGAGGGAAGGGTTCAAGGTGGGCGTGCAAAAGGCAGACAGCGTTACAAGGGGGAGGATAACATCAAGAGATGGACGAACAGCAGTATGAGTGAGTGTACATCAAGGGCAAGAAACAGGGCTTGTTGGAGATCCATTGCAGCCAACCTTCATTGTGGAGACGGCACCTGATTGATTGATGATAGTGTGCATGGAAACAGTGTATGGAATGCTATGAAGGACTTAGGAATACCAAAAAAAAGTTAATTAGCATGACCAAACAATGTATTGAAGACACTATTATTATAGTAATATATAAAGGCAGAAAGTCTGACCCTTTTCAAATAACATCTGGTTCAAAGCAAGGAGATGCTCTGTCCCCACTTCTTTTCAACTTGGCCCTGGAGAAAATTATAAGGAAATTGAAACAAGAGTGTACTATATGAGAAACTTCAAAAATAATTGGATATGCTTTTGACATTGATATTGTTGGAAAAAATGAACTAGAGACTGTTAAAACACTAAATGTCTTTAAAGAATCAGCTCAGAAAATGGGACTAGTTATCAATCAAGATAAGACATAATACATGATAACTAGAGAGTGAAAGGATATAAACTCCGGCCACATACAAGTCGATAATATAAAAATAAAACAAACGGAAATGTGTAAGTACTTGAGTGCAAACTTTAACTGCTTCAAATATGCTGAGAAAAGAAATATATTCTAGAACACAATCTGGAAATAAAGTATACTATGCCCTTCAAGATTTTCTAAAGTCAAAGTGTCTGTTTTGCATCACCAAGATCAAAATATATAAAACGTTGTTAAGACCGGTCGTGTTATATGGCTCTAATACTTGGAGCACAACTAAAAGAGATGAAAACTTATTACAGGTTTTCGAAAACAGAGTCTTACGACGAATCTTTGGACCCATCAAAGATGCAAACAGCGGGGAATGGAGAGCGAGAAGCAACAACGAAATTCATAATCTGTTTAAATCACCACTGATCACCGGCATCATAAGAGCTAATAGACTGAAATAGTTGGGGCATAATGCAAGAATGTCAGATGACATAGAAGTTAAAAACTGTATACACGAGGGAGAGCAAGAAGACGATGGAGAGATAATATCCAGACAGACCTGCAAACTTATGGTGTTACCAAATGGAAAGAGAAGACCAACCAGAGAGATGAATGGAGACGGGTGATATCTGCAGCAATGAACCTCAAGGGCTCGGAATGTTGAAGAAGAAGAAGAATTGCAGCATCCTAGAAACGACGCCAACACATTTTCCAATCTCACCTTTGGTGAAGATTCAGATGAATGTCGAAAGAGTGTTCTTTCTTTAGCCCCTATTATTTAAAACCAAAATACTGCTATATTAATCAACACATTCAAATGCAGGTACTTTAGAGTTAATTTTCAAAACATCTCTTACTTACTTTTACTATCTTTCTTTTTTTTTTCCCCTGCGTTTTCTGCATATACCTCCCACTGCTCATTTTGCGTAGTTGCGTTCCGGTCATGTTTGTCTCTAAATAAATCTGGTTTTCACTGTGTATTTATATCTTCCTCTGTGGTTTTTTTTTAGTGCTGGTGCATATTTCTTCTTCTTCGAGTTCACTCGATGAAAACTCCGGTGGAAAGTTCTCATTCTTCGTCCACTTGTTCCCCCCCCCTTTTTCCCCCAACCCCACATCCCTGATGGGATCACTGTAACCCACAAGAAGATTCCATTGATATTATTTATTGTTATTATGCAAACGTAGATGTAATATTTACATTCAGTCTCGTAAGTATTATTTGTATTTTGTTTTTGAAAGAAATGTGCCTTATTGTTTTCCATTATTTCCTTTTATATTCATTTATGTAAGCTAATAATAGCAAGCTTGTTGTCTGTATGTCTAATAAAGATATAATAACGAAACAATTTTCTATATTTACATTGCAAGATTTTTTAACCACTTGATACTGTACTCACTAGATTTGTTTGAGGAATATGACCCACACACACACACACACACACACACACAAAATCATATTATGAGACAAAGATGACCAACAATTATACGTTAATAAAATTGGAGACAAATACAATGATATGGAGTTTTTTTTATACTTGTTATCCTATAAAAATACACTTAAATATATCAGTTAATACAATAAATACATCAGTTAAAATAACAAATCAGGTAAAAAAAAATATCGTTTTAAACAATTAATACATCAGTTAACACAATACATCAGTTAAAACAATACATCGTTTAAAACAATACATCGGTTAAAATCGGTTTTCCACAGATCTTTCTAGTGGTCACAACATGTTCTATTTTCCCTCTTCTCATAACATGGCCGAAAAATGATGACTGTCTCCTTCTGATGTCTGTGATAAGTTGTCTTCGGGCTCCCGCCTCTTTCTAAATCTCTTGGTTGCTCTTTTTGACTCTCCAAGGTATTCTAAGCATTCTTCTGTAAAATTAAAATAATAGATTAGTTAAAACAACACATCGGTTAGAACAATGCATTGGTTAAAACAATAAATACATCAGTAAAACCCTTAAATACGTCAGTTAAATCATTACATCAGTTAAAACAATACATCAGTTAAAAAAATAGATTAGTTAAAACAACACATCGATAGAACAATACATTGGTTAAAACAATAAATACATTATTTGAAACCATAAATACATCAGTTAAAACAAAAAATACATCAGTTAAAACAAAAAATACATCAGTTAAAACAACAAATACATCAGTTAAAACAAAAAATACATCAGTTAAAACAAAAAATACATCAGTTAAAACAATAAATGGGTCAGTTAAATCAATGCATTAGTTAAAACAATACATCAGTTAAAACAATAGATTAGTTAAAACTTCTTCTTCTTCTGCATTCAGCATCAGTCATGCTAAACATTGAGTCCCGTCTGGGTCACAAATAGGATTGTGCGTTTAAGGTCGCCACCGGTCTCCCATAGCTTCTCTTGCAATGTGGCTCCCCTGGGCCAGATCCACAGTCTTTGCTGGGAGAGGTAAGGGCAGTACTGTAGTTAAAACAATAGATTAGTTTAAACAACACATCGATTGGAACAACACCTTAGTTGAAACAATAAATACATCAGTTAAAACAATAAATAAATCAGTTTAAACAATATTCATTGGTAAAAACAAAACATCAGTTAAAACAATACACCAGTTTAAAAAAATAAATACATAAGTGAAAACAATAAATAAGACAGTTAAAACAATACACAAGTTAAAACAAAAAATTCGTTAAAAAATACATCAGTTGAAATAATACATCAGCTAAAACAATAGAAGTGCTGCTTGCTAATGGGTGTCACATACTGCTCCTGTCACGTGCCTAGGTAAGGAGTTCTCCTAAGGAACCAACAGCACTCTGAAATGGTTATAACTGTTGGAATGTCGGCTCGCAATGGTCTAAGCATAATCCCGTAGTTCCAATAAACATCCAACTTATTTCAGGGGTGAGGAGACACAAGCTATGGCACTACAGAATGTAAACTCCTAGGCGCAACTTGGCCTGACATCCTCACTACTACCAAAATAAAACAGCACCCAGACCAGATAGTTGTTTATCATAGTCAATACAACACAATTATGTAATTTAATAATTACACACACTCCAAACAACTAGGAATAGTGAATGATGGACACTAAATGAAGAATGAAGAATTTCAAAGACATGTAATAAGTTCAACATTTACATATATGAATCAGACAAAAGGAACTGTCACGATCTCAGTGGTTCCAGAAGTTAGTACTTGTAATAAGTTCTTCTGGTTCTAAAGATAGAGGATTATATTTACTCTGCCCTTTACCCTAATATTACTTTAAACCAAATTGATTTAAATGTTTCCAGTCCTTCTCCGAGACAAAGCCACTGCGCTTTGTTTAAAATTACATAACACTACGTAATACAGCCCGCTGGTTCAGACTAGGGATGTTAGGTTTGATTCTCACGCCAGTGTCAGAATGTTATCTCCTGACCACAGACTGAGTGGGGCGGCTTTGAAAGACTAAATCAGGGGAAATGAGTGGACGCTAGACATTGTGGAGACGAGACGTTTAAGTTTAACACGTCAGTGTAATTCTTAAGAGAACAGGTGTTTGGCAATTAGGAATGTTTGATCTGGGTCAAGTAGGAAACACAATGGCTTCACTGACCGTCTTTTCACACCGGCTAGTTAGATTCGTTGTAAACTAGATTGGGTCACTTAAGAATGTTTGCTCTAGGGATGTCAGTCCAGAATTGACTGACAGGCCACTTGTTAGCTAATTTGATCTGATAGGTATTTCAGAGGCGTGGCTTAAGTCATCGTCTTGAGGGTTGGGTAGAACCTAGTAAAGGGAGGAGTTTAATTTGGACAATAGATAGTATACTCCGAACCTTAAGAATTCCCGTCACATCGCAGCTAGCAAGCAACAAACACAGGTCGACCTAAAAGGTAAATTTTACGGTCGGATTCTGGTTTGGCGATAGATGGAAAGTTCCCAGGTAGGAGAAAATATTAATTTTAATCTTGTATACATAAGTTAGGGAGTTAAGCTTAGTCTATACTACCTTTTCCTAATTTGTCTGCACATTCGGCGTGAAATAGTTCTTTGTGAGTATTCAGTATCTGAAGTTAGGGAACTGCTAAACTATTCCTATTTCTTGTATGTTTGTGTCACATGTTTTTCAGTGTATGTTTTCATGTGTATAAAATAAGATGTGAATAATGACATTTGCTATAATGAAATGTAATTGTATTGTTTCCATGATCAACCCAAAATATGAGTTTGGATTGTGGGAAATGATGCCCAAATATGTGCAGGGATGCTGTTACGTTTTGTGTGCCCACCATGTGCTCACTTAATGTGTTCACCTAAACAGGGGATTTATAACCCCAGGGGAAGATTGATGGGTGTACAGAATTCACGGTCACTGAAAGATAATATTCAGGACAGCGTGCACATATAAATTGTTTGCATGTTCAGCACATAACCTGCGCCACATGTTTATGTCAAATCAATGTCAGCCAATTCGAAGTCTGAATGATGACGGACAACAGACTTAGAAAGTCAACTATCATGACATAGCATGAGAGAAGAAGGCAGGATATGTGACGTCTATGTAAGACAAAAGACCTTCAGACTAGACTGGAGAGAATGTGGAATATGAGGAGTGATGGGATATATTTTATTATGATATGTTGTATTAATTAATACATGTATTCTTAGTATAAGTCAAGATACTACACGTATGTGTTTTGTTTCCATGAATACAGCGCCCATGTGACGATCAGTCCATGAAAGAGACTACTTTGTGTTAGACTCGGCCAGCTGGGAACGAGGTGGAGAACGAGGTGAAGAACGAGGTGGGAACGATGTGGAGACCGAGGTGGGGATGAAGTGGAGAATAAGCTGAAACAGGCAGAAAACAGGCAACAAAGAGTTGGACAAGCTTGACAGTTCCTCACGGCTGTCAGAGGCTTATAAGTTAAGTTAACCCCTTTACGTTAACATATTATCATCATCATCATACCACTCTAAACCCCGGAGCTGTTTTCTCGCTGAAGCTTACCACTATCATTATTATAACTGTAGCCAGTCACTGTTAGTGTAACTCAACAAACTGGAAAGTTCATATAAACTAATTGTTAGTAAATAAAGCTGTATGTCAAGTTTTATACTACATCGTTTGTTAAATTCCAAGTGTATTCAATCTTACCTGTTTAAATAAACTGATAGATAGAATTACATTTGGTGGGAGCTCAATTAATATGATAATAATTCTTTAATTATTCATAATAACACCGGGAGAAGGTATATGACGGAGGAATCATTTGCCCTGTCTAATAATTCATTAAATATAATGATAGACATCTAAAATTCCTTTCCTTCTCTTGTGGGTACCAAGTTCAGCTAATGTTAATGTACTTAGCGAGCCAATATGGCAGTTTCCTTGGGTATCCTGGACTTTGTCTGAGAGCAACATAGCTCAGATTTTAGTTCGGTTAATCTGGTGGAGGGAATGTGTTGAGAGGAAAATCCCTACTCAACATTCTAAACATTTAATCCACCGCGTCACGTCACATGAACTCAACAGAATCAGTGACATTAAGAAACCACAGACACATTAGATATGATTGACCTCCGCAGCTGTATTTATCACGGTAAACATGTGAACAATGAATATCGGAGCCTGGCACTGAACCATAGGATGTCCCACACTTATGGTGAAATTATATGTTTCCAGGTCCGGTCCACTGCAACCCTTTCTTTCTTCATAGTCGTTTCGAATGGCTGGTACTCTCTGGGACACTGTTCTGTTATAATGTGCACAAGGGTATGTCATGGAAGTTCAGACATCTCCATAGATGTCCTAGAGGTTAAAGCACACCTATGTACTAATGTCACAAGGAAGTCAACACTTTTTCCTCCACTGCTGGATGCACGAAGCAACTCCTTTATAGGATTCTCTGCCACTCAATATGTCACTGGCAGCATTCTTCACCCGCTGGTGGTAGTGTAGCACCATGTTAGTGCCTTCTGACTGCTGGTAGTAAAGCTAGTGTTGGTGAAGACGTGGACTGTTGATTCACAGCTGGGCCTCCAAGGTCTGCTGTAAGGATATCGCTGGCACTAGTAAGATTGATAGAACAAGAGCAAGTAGGAAAGCAAAGATAGAAATACATTGATAGCCTCGCCACTTGCGGGGAGCAAAACCACAATACTGACATCTGTGATTCTGTAAAATGTTCTAGGGTGGACGATCATGACCAGCTATGCTTGTCGGCATGACAAATGATGATAATAATGATATTTCAAGGGAGAGTGGGCAGCTGAGTAATATGTTTTCATTAAAAACGACGTGGTTGGATGGTATCAACGTTCTGGCAGTAAGTATTTGTAAATTTATTCTAAAATTTTACATAATATTACACTATTTTTATTGCCTAATTAAACATATCTTAACCTTAAGCTCAGCACCCCCTCAAACCCCCCCCTCCTCCCCACCCACTATATTTCTTTGTGGCAGTGCCTATGTATTTCAGAGCTTATACACCAAACAGTACGCAGAACAAGACGTTTTCCGAGAAATCCAATTGTGTGGCGGGTTGAGATCGTTAGCACACATTGACTAGACAGTTTCAGTTTCGTTAGCACAAGACGAAAGAGAAACAAACATATAACCAGTCTGGCACGTTACCATTACACTTGCATACACACTTGGGAAAGCGAGATATGCCACGGTATTACTTGATGTAAAGTTCGGGCTGGGGAAAGGTGGCGGGTTGGGGTGGGGTGGAGTGTCTCGATAGGATACAGGCTAGATGCTCGCCTGCTGGTCTGAACGTCTTCGGTTCAAATCCGCTCAGGCCCAGTTTGGAGACGAACAAATTGACCTTGGCCCCCCACATCGACCCAGCCTAAAATGAGCCATGGGAAATGCCCTGAAAGTAAAGGTAGCCGTCCAGATTTGAACATGTGACCAATTAAGTGCGTATAGGTGTATACACATGTGAGTCTAGCATGATATGCCCGAAGTGTGACTCAAGTGAAATGCTTCGTTAGCTTGACTACTTTTGTGTAAGTGTCACATGCAGGGCTTGTGCTTCTGGAAACCCAGGTGCCGGTACTTACCACATAATGTCAAATAAATGGTGCCGATACGCACCAAAATGTGTCTGTTAGAGTAGTAGTATAAAATGATGTCTCATAAAACAGGTGCCAGTACTGTCAAACATCTTATAAATACCGTCAAAAGAAAGCCCTGGTAGCCTTATTTTGGGATTGAGCAAGGCTCAAAGGCCCTCCTGTCTACACTGCGAAAGTGGTAAATCAGCATCAGGTGCCTTGCCGACTAGCGTGGGCGATTATGCCTCTCCATGATCTGCGATCTCCTGCAGCATGTATCATTTCGACACACCTCCATGCCATGCAACAGGGCTGTCAAGCATCTTCTCTCGTTGTCTTCCTCTATCTCTCCCTCCACATATTTTTCCAGTTGTCACAACATGTTCTATTTTCCCTCTTCTCATAACATGGCCGAAAAATGATGACTGTCTCCTAATGTCTGTGATAAGTTGTCTTTGGGCTCCCGCCTCTTTCAAAACCTCTTGGTTGCTCTTTTTGGCTTTTATACAGGCAGTAATAGCAGAACACTGCACTTTCTGTTGCTGCTTCATGTGTGTTCTGGATTACAGCTTTGCTGCGAAATCTGGTCATTTTAGTCCAAGACATCAGATTTTACAATCCTAAATAGTCAGCTTTTGTGACATGCTTGATACTTAGCTGTGGGTCTACCCCACCATGTCATGAAAGAATGGTATCACGTGTCTGTATTAGAGTTTTCCCTAATAGTAATAGACACTCTGAAGTGACTTAACGTGGAGATGGTGGCTCGTGTTGGTCTAGAGGTACTTCGTAGCTCCAACGACCATCCAACATCATCACGACGCAACTCACATTATAGGCCCCACAGGATTAATAGTATTCCTGGGCACAACATGGCCAGACTTTCTCACCACTTGTTAGCCCCCAGACAAGATAGGATCACTATCTTAGTCTAATGAATACAGAAAGACAAGAAATCTGACGCTATTTTCTCCCTAAAACGATGTCATCATACTCCAGAAGCTAAATACAGATAGATATCATTGTCCTAGGTACGTCACTTATATAAACCCTGTTGGACAAGGGAGCGATGGACAAGGTCTGGTGGTGAGGGAAGGAGTGAAGCATGTTCTGCTTGACTTGAGCCAGTGGAACCACAGCGGAAGAGAGGTTCAGGGGATACAGGTGGAGATTGGTTGCTTAAATTGGAACCTCATAAATATATATTGTAGACTGTTTTGTCAAAAGGGAACAATGGGGCTGGCTTAAGAAATTAGAGGAGTTACCGGGTTTAGTCATATTGTGGGGATTTCAACGCGAGGAACAGAGAATGCAGCAGCAGTGGAGAAAACCCACAAGGCATTGCTCTTGCAGATGTCATGGCTGTCTCCTATATGGCCTGCATCAATGATGGGAGGTCGAATAGGATGGCAATGAGGTCTGGCGATGCAGACACAGCCATTGACTTGTCATTTGTCTCCCAGACTTTGGTTTTATATGTTAAAAAGACTGTCCTGAATGACCATGGGAGTGATCACCTACCATGTTCAGTCCTGATTTGTAAACACAGTAAGGTTACGGCTGGGAGGGCACGCAACACCTTTTGGTAAAAGTGGACCAACAACCTACTTGGATGCCTCAGACAGGGAGCATGCAACAGGACTGCCAGAACTAATTTTCTACAGCCGCCATGCTGGACTCCAGAAGTAGAACAGGTGTGGAAGGCCAAGAGAGCCGCAATAAAGCAGCTCAAGAAAGTACAACAGACACCATCAACCTCACCAGTGTGTGAAAAAAGATAAGGTGGAGGTTTTCAAGCGCTGTGCTGCAGATGCCAAAAAAGCAAAGTGGGACACTTTTGTGAATGATATGGGAGGCAATAAAACACTGGGTACATTCTGGAAACTGCAAAGGCACGTGCAAAGATAAGATCGACATATGACAGTGGGGACAATTTGTAGAGACGATGGTGTGCGTATAACAACAGTCAAGGAGAAAGGGGAGGTTTCCTAGGTTAATAGCTCAGACAGATCATAATGATGTAGACATCAGGGATGCAGTTAGAGATTAGTTAGCTGGTATCTTAAAGTATATGCATTATGAAGACACGATACAAGTAGAAGACATCAAACAAATTTTGAAAAAGGCAAAGGACACTGCACCAGGGCCTTATGGGGTCAGGTTTGGTCACATAAGGGCTTTGAGCTATTTAGACCTGGCAGAGATGATCGACTGCTTTAACCAAAGTATTAGGACAGCATAGGTACCTCAGGACTGGGTGCACCGCTATTTAATCTCACTGCCAAAACATTTTAAGGATCATTAAAGCTCAGTGGATTTAGAATCATCACCTTACAAAACACATTTGGGAACGTGTTGGAGAAGATAGTTGAAGATAGCTGCAAGAACTTTTGGAAAAGTGGAAGCTTCTCCCAAGAGGTCTAGGAATCTACAGGCCAAGAAAGGAAACATTGACAAATACGGCCACATTTGCTTTTGACGCCTATGAAGGGTTCCAGGACAGAAAACTATGGTGGTAACACTGAATTTCAAGGATGCCTATAACAGAGTAAGATATGACATCTTGATAATTGCACTGAAAGAGAAGGATGTCAGTTCAAGACTGGTGAATTGGGTTGCAGGGTTGCAGCTCTCTTGTATTCCCATCGGGTTGCTCTCCAACTGGGCTTTTGACCTCAGAACCATGCAGTTTGGCCTATGACTACCACAGGGATCCGCCATCTCACATGTGCTCTTTAACGTGTATACGAGCAAGACTGTGAGCCTAGAAGCTCCAGGAGTTGGAAGGATACTGACTTTTCCGGATAATATACTTGCATATAGGCAGGTGGAAAGTAGGGAATAAACAACCCAGGAGCTACAAACGAGGCTAGACAAAGTGACTGAGTGGTGTACAGCAATGAGGGCTGTCGTCCACCGGGAAAAGGCGTCTGTTTTGTGGTGTCCTCTAGACAACAGGATTGTTAAAGCTAATGTCCCAAGTCTCACGATAGATGGTAGAAACGTCAACAGAGAGAGCAACCTGAAGTATCTGGGAGTTACATTTGGCAGGAGCCTGTCCTTTAAGGACCATGTGGAGAGTGTTGTGATAAGAGACCAAACAAGACTGAGTGCACTTAAGACTATGGCTGCAATTGACATAGAGCAGAGAATGCTTTTCACACTTTATCAGCACCTGATCCTGTCAGTGTTTGATTATGTCATGGGACTGCTTACCGTCTCAAAGTATCAGATAGACAAACTAGAGAGCATACAGAACGCAGCTATGCGGGCATTCTGGGTTGTACCAGAGACACCCCAGTGGCTTGTATTGCGATTCATCCTTGGTTTGCCGACTGCTGCGGGTAAAAATAAGGCGCTGCAGGCGAAATCATATCTCATGGTAGATGCGGGCACAGACCACCCTTTGTACGATGCTCTGGGCGCAGTTAAGGGTCAGAGGCTGAAACGAGGTAAGTTATGGATGGCTCGGGCATAAGACACAAGCAGACAGGTTTGCATCTTTGAGAATATTAGATGGTGAGGAGTGTGTCAAAGTGCCAACTGAACAGTCAGACTTTTGTAGGGTCATAATTAAACTGGGTTGGAAAGGCAGAGACTGGCCAGCAGGTGCCACGGAGGTGGAAATTCAGCAATGATTTCAAGATGATGCTCGCTCGGAGGATTTGATTTTTCACACAGACGTTTCAGTGTCAAGAGGCGAAAGAAGTGCTTCGGGTTTCTTAGCAAACGTTAGTGGTCGACGTTTGGTGCAGGAGAGCCTAGCTTATGATACCACAACATCCAGCTTAAGAATAGAGGTGGAGGCGGTCACTTCAGATTTCCGCTGGTTAGAGAACACGACACACATACACATTGTGATTGTAATTGACTAAGAAAGCATACTGAGGAAGATCAGGACAGGCATGCTTCGTGCATAATGGCATGCTTCACTGCGGAGGGCACGGATGAAGAGTATTGTCTAGATTTTTTTCACCGGGATTCGCCGGTGTGTTGGGAAATGAACAGGCGAACAGACTGGCTGGCTATACACAGCTTGGTGGAATACTGATGTATGATAAGGCAGACGTAGTCAGTGCTTTTTGGGAGAGCGTGTACAGTTCAGAAGAGCAAATGGATCACCACAGTCTGGTAAGATTGATGCAGCGGGAAGTGACGAAAGGTAGTGGAAGATGCACGAGGCAAGAGGACGTTTAATCAGAATGCTACTGGCCCCATTAGTATTGGAACTCTTCACTGGCTGCTGACGATGCTGACGGAGTGCTTATGGGAATGCCCCGAGTGCTGTGAAGTCGGTTGTTGAATTAATTCAACTCAGCACTATGCTTTGAAATCACTTACCTATGATTGAATTCACAATATAATTCATTCCCAATAAAATTAGGAACGAACAGAGTACCTTGTCGACATTTTGACCCATACACTTTATTTATGAAAGAAGAGTCCTGATATGAACTAATTTACATAAGGGGGTACAAGATGTAGGTGAATCAATGAGCATATGGGTATTCCCCTGGTATGTGACATCCCTCCCCACCGAATATACCAGGATAAAAGTCAGAATATGAAACATGATTGATAGTTGGCGGTTGGTCTACCCACCCCCACCCCCTTCCTCCAATCAATCAGGATTAAGAGTCAGCATTTGTGACATGCTTGATAATGGGCTGTGGGTTTCAGTGGTTGTATTTTATGCGTGGACTCAAGACTGACACTAGAAGACAACTCGATCAATTGTTCTTTTACATGATAATAAAACATTTCAGCTAACGTCTTAAAATATGGATGTGTTATGTTGAATATCACTTGAACCTGTTTGATTCTCATCCTTAAGGTGGTAATGCTACCGATTACAATCCCGGAAAAGACAAAGTGCTTACCATATCCTGTTACATGTTTATGCATTTATCGATCCCAGCCATCTAGAGCCTTCAGCGTCGTAACCTGATTGGGTCGCAACTAAATTTGCTTTTAAATCTCGTCACATAAAACCCACAAGGCTCCAATCCGTACCAAACTGATTAAAGTAAGAATAATCATAATAATCAACTATTTCTTCAGGCTAAGTCAACCTAGCATGGGCACCCGCAATGGTTGACCCTATCCACCACCAAGTGCACCTTGGTCTATAACTATGACGCTTCAGTCATACCCCCGATGAGTCACTGACGTAAGTTAATTTATTACTTATACACACAACCAGCTATCAAAATACAAATATTGTGTGCACACATCCTTATTTCATGGAATTATCTATTCTTTGGTTTCGCTTTCTATTTAGTTTCTCCTGCGCGGTCAGTGTTTGTTTTAGCTGATTTGTTTCGGTTTTATTTTCTAACGCTGGCAGATCTGACTGCGAATTTCAACGCTTGTAAATGCTTTTTTTATTGAAAGTTTGGTTTAATCAAGTCTATTTCGTAATACTGTTTGTAAGAGCAACACAAACTGACCTTATAAACGTTAATGAAACTTTAGAGACAATACTGAAAGATGAATACAGGAAGACTCATTGCAACAACAGTTTACAGTAAGTAGACAAGTGTGAACAGTACAGTTAGGTTTGTTAGTTACACACTTTCTTGTTAGTTTTCGTGTTCTTCCATGTGTTTAGCTCAATTGCTTGGTTGGATAGGAGCTTACATTCGTTATCGTGACTCTTTAGTCCAGCGGTTCTAAACCTATGGGTCGCGACCTGTTTGGGAGTCGAACCGCCATTTCACAGGGGTCGCCTAAGAGCATCGGAAAACACATATTCAATAAGTGTGTATGCCCGGCTCTCTAGCGAATTTGGCTAAACCGGATTGCGTGGAGACCGGGTGACGAACTAATTGTGGTCCGGGTACAATCCCGGGGGTAGGCAGAAAAGCCACATTTATTCCAGATTTACGGTATTTACAATGGAATCAAGGCCGAAAGGTTGCGATATCCATAATACCGAGCCTAAGGGTTAACAACTCATGGCTTCTGGTTACTAAAACCAACAAACAATAAGTCTGTCGTTTGTTTTGTGTTTTGATTTCTCAAATGCGCCGAAAATCTTGAAACTCGAGTAACGTGAACCCCCTCGATATTATTTTGACCCCTTATAAAATTTACATTTTAACTGGCTGATGTCCCTAGACATGTTTCTGCATTCTTTTTTTTTCTTTCACGTTTTGTTTAAAAGTGTCAAATTATATTAAATATAATCTACTGTAAAATGTCTATAAACCGCCAGTCTAACAATTAGTTTATGTATCAGTCGTCGCAAAAAAAAAAAAAAAACTTGAGGGAGAAGAAATAACAGGCGATGAAGGATCAGCAACATCGCCGCACAGACAACTGGATCAGCAACATCGCCGCATAGACAACTGGATCAGCAACATCGCCGCACAGACAACTGGATCAGCAACATCGCAGCATAGACAACTGGATCAGCAACATCGCCTCACAGACAACTGGATAGGAAACATCGCCTCACAGACAGCTGGATCAGCAACATCGCCGCACAGACAACTGGATCGGAAACATCGCCTCACAGACAGCTGGATCAGCAACATTGCCTCACAGACAACTCGATCAGCAACATCGCCCCACAGACAACTAGATCAGCAACATCGCCGCACAGACAACTGGATCAGCAACATTGCCGCACAGACAACGGGATCAGCAACATTTCCCCACAGACAACTGGATCAGAAACATCGCCGCACAGACAACTGGATCAGCAACATTGCCTCACAGACAACTGGATCAGCAACATCGCCGCATAGACAACTGGATCAGCAACATCGCAGCACAGAATACTGGATCAGCAACATTGCCGCATAGACAACGGGATCAGCAACATCGCCGCACGGACACTTGGCTCAGAAACATCGCCGCACAGACAACTGGACAAGCAACATCGCCGAACAGACAACTGGATCAGCAACATCGCTCCACGGACAACTGGATCAGCAACATCGCCGCATAGACAACTGGAATAGCAGCATCGCCGCACAGACAACTGGATCAGCAACATCACCGCACAGACAAAGGGATCAGCAACAGCGCCTCACAGACAACTGGATCAGCAACATCGAGGCACAGATAACTGGATCAGCAACAACGCCGCACAGACAACGATATCAGCAACATCACCTCATAGACAACTGGATCAGCAACATTTCCCCACAGACAACTGGATCAGCAACATCGCCGCACAGACAACTGGACCAGCAACATAGCCGCACAGACAACTGGATCAGCAACATCGCCGCATAGACAACTGGATCAGCAACATCGCCGCACAGACAACTGGACCAGCAACATAGCCGCACAGACAACTGGATCAGCAACATCGCCGCATAGACAACTGGATCAGCAAAGCCACCACCAAAGAGCGCTGAGATATAGTAATACATCAGATAAGGAAAGCCGAAAACGAAACTCAGGTTCAAAAAGCAGCACAGTGGTCGCAGCAAGGCCAGTGATCGGCCTCGAGAGCGCCTTGCCACGAGTACTCACATGGGGTGAGATCTGGCAATGGCGAATACATGAGTCACTGGCTACAAGGCCTGCTCGCGATCAAGCGATGCAGGTAGGTCGGAAAGTTTAGGGTTTGGTGACTTCAGTTTATGTTGACCCCGTTTATATTGTTCTGGCCGCTGCTAGTATAAGAAGTGACGATGACTGTGGTTGAAACCATGGAGAGGAAAATCAACACAGCCATAAAGAAATGGCTTGAAACACCGCTATGTCTGACCGACATGGCTTTGTATTGTAAGCAGGCGAAGCTCGTACACCCGCTCACATCAATAACCGAAGAGTTTAAAGTTGGCAAGTTAAGACTCGCGATGATGCCGCTCAAGTCTTCAGACCCCACGGTAACAGCTGTCCAGCCCGCTCTAAAGACAGTGAAAAAAATAGAAAATCCTAGATGCGATTGAATTCTCCCAAGATGCACTGAAATCGATTGAAGTTATAAGTTACAAAAAAAAAAAAACGACCGTCGATGTCTAGGGCACGGAAAAGTCAGTTTGTGGTCCAAAGTTAAAGCCAAAGAGCCAAGAGACCTGGTAATACAGGAGATAATTGACGCCGAAAAAGAGACTCGGGCCCAAAAAGCAGCACAGCGGTCGCAGTAAGGCCAGTGGATCGGCCTCGAGAGCGCCTTGCCACGAGTACTCACATGGGGCGAGATCAGGCGAATGGCCACACTGCGGCTGACCTTTATAGTAAGATCTGCGTACGATGTGTTACCGTCTGGTGTCTACATGGTAAAATGGCATGCGGCTACCGACCCGACATGCCCTTTATGCAGAGCAAAGCAGACGCTCGAGCACGTATTGTCCGCATGTAGGAAACCCCAATGTCAGGGTAGATACACTTGAAGCCACAATATGATTCTGAAAGAGTTAGCGGACATTGTGGACCAAGCTAGGATGGGGGCCAACGCGAGGGTCAGTCCTACCGTTATCCCCGTGCGCTTCCTCAAGGATGTGCAGATTTATAAAGGTAAATTCAACAAGGTCGCATACTCTCCATAGATACTTGACTGTACGAGAAACTGGTAACTGGCTGTCTACCTGCTTCGTCACAAGAGGTACCCAGAGTTAATACGGAAGACTGGCCTGCGACCCGACTTAGTTCTACACTCTGCAGAACAACGACAGCTCATCCTGACTGAGCTTACTGTGCTTGAGAAAAGATTATCTGCAATGTTCATCGACTTGTACAGTTTGACTTGTACCGATACTGATTTTTTCTTGGCCAAAGTTGTAATTATGTAAACTACCTAGACGCAAAATAATGTAATAAAACATGTATTTAGGATTGATTTTTTATAGCTATATCGGAAAATCTGGCAGTCGATGGAAACGCTGAAGAGGCTGAGAAGGTTGAAGAGACTGAGGAAAACATACAGACAGAGGGCTCAGACGATACAAGCAGTGCCGCTGTAGGACTTAGTAAGTAGTTTCAATATATTTAGTAAGCAAAGTGTAAGTTCTCTAACCCACACCCACCCCTTTGTATTGTCAAGGACCTTGTGTCTAAACTACGGCTCGTTATACGGACCCGTGACAGACACACTATCCAACGACACACCAAGCCCAAACACGTACAGAGTGCACACACTAAATCTGTATTACAAAAATACGATTTTACAAAATAGTAGTTGATTTCTGAGTGCGTAAGCACCCCCTATCCCAAACTAGGCCGCGAGAGTTTTGGAATTACCACTTATTCACGTTCCTATTGATAAACAACAAAGATCAAATGGATTTGGAACCCATGCAAAGTTAGCGAAATTGTCATTTTAAAAATTTTTCTCAAACCAGATATGTAGCTGTGATAAGTGCTTCCCAAGCATGTTTTTCATATCTCTAGAAGATCAAGTTCATTTGATGTCAAAAATAGCCGTAATATTGGACAACCATTTTTTTTCCTGCATCTTCGGTGCATTTTCTTTTATTTTTTTTTTTTTTTTTTTAATAAATGTAAGCTAACATTTTTTTTCCGTTGATTTAAAAATGTGCATGTTTTTTTTTTTTTTTTTAGAGAGCGATTAGGAAAATTCAGCTTTTCAAAAATGTCGCATAAATATGCGTCTTATTAAAAAATCAGCAACAACAAAATATTCTGTATTCTTGTATCCTTCTTCTTTTATGAAAAAAAAAAATATTTGCTGTCGCTATACAAAGGTACGTGATAAAACTTTACCACGTGATAGCCATTGTACACTGCTATAGTACAACAAAGACCAGTGTTCAGCACCCATATCCTCACACAGTTAAAAAAAACGTGCTTTCAATGGACGAGATTGTATCAAATTGACCATATTGACCACACATTCTAACACCTGATCCAGTGCAGGGCTCAGAGGCTTTGATGCAAGCTCTTATTTATAAATAATGCAGTGGGTCCACAGTGCATTTGGAGGTTTGCATTAAATAAGCGCCTACAAACCTCCATAGCAGCCAAACATGGAGCGAGCTCGATCAGAAGAGACACCAACGTATTGAGGCTAATTCAAATTGTTTTCATAAATAAATGTATCAGTAATCTCTAACATGTCCCAAGCCTTCGCTGATGCATTGATATTTTCCCAAAACAGCAGAATTTCTTTAATATTGTTTAAATCTATAAACCGTATATAGCATATCAAATAAGCATCCTTATTATTATCCGTAGCTTCATCTGACTGCTATCCAATTTCAACCTCTTACATTTCACGATTCTATAAGCTCCCTTGTAAGATGCTAGCAAAGCGTTGTTTGGTACTAATACTGTTTAAAAACATGTATTTGTGGTTTTTGTTTCCGTTCTTTTTACTTCAAGGAAAAAAAAAAAATTACGCTTCCGCTAGATCTTCAAGAAAACTCCAAATCTGTCTCAAAAATCTACGCATCTCGACTTGTCTAGTGCGATTATATAGTGCGATTGAGAAGACGCAGCGTTGCCGGTCCGCGTTCGCTAGAATATTCTGCACTGGCGCCTTTTTTTAAATACAGGGTCACATAAAAACAAATAACACACACACACAAATCTAAATAATTTCAGCAAATCACGTTTTTGTTTCACGTTGTTATCATCCTGGTATGGAGGTGCATGTGTCCAGTACAGAACTGAAACATCTAGTAGAGAAAAGGAAGAATTGTAATGTGTATGTTCCACGTCTGACGCATTCACTATCTGAGATTACCATATGTTTTGATTAAGAAGAGGAGAGCGAAGAGCACTTTGATGGCGTCCATTACACAGTCAATAACGTTTAAAGTCAAGACAGCCGTACAGTTATGGGTGACTTTAACACACGACCTGTCTGAACAGAACAGACACAGAGAAACACCTCGGGGCATTTAGCGACCATTGTTATTACAGCCATAAGAAGCTGAAAGAAAACAGGAACAACATAGTGCGCAAAAAAAAAAAAAAATTGACCAGCGAATCGATCAGCCTAAAGAATCTTAAAGATGATGCAGTGAAAGATAACAATGAGAAAGAATTAACAGTTTTATAAAAATTACGGTTAGAGAGGAAGACTTTAGATGAAGAATGGGTGATATAGAAATCCATTATTCTGAATGCTCATCATCATCATCATCATCATCATCATCATCATCATTATCATCATCATCATCATCATCATCATCATCATCATCATGTAGCAGGTCCTTTGCAGAACATCGCTCTCATAACAGTATGCCTGAAAGAAACTCGGTCTCTCGCCAGTTCTCCCGCCTTATGCTTTTTCACACTCAAGGAGTCACTTATATCTTGTGCCCATCTTCGTGTCGGTCGGCTCCTGCCCCTCCTTCCTGGTACCATCCCTTCCATGATGAGTTTCTTGGGATAGTAATGTGGTACTTTCCCATTGCTTTCCACATCCACATAGCTTTAGACCATGTCCTCAGCCTTCAGCAACCTTTTCTATTGCTAGGGCAAGTGAGTGCCCTGCTCTGTGATGCTCCTACTGACAGCACAGGGCACCCCAGAGGTGTCCACTTATCCCGGCGGATACTCGGTCCCCATAGCTGCGTTGGCCACAGCGCAGTGTGTTTACCGTCCTCTAACGCGTGGAGGTGCAGTTGGGTTTTTTCCTTCACTGAGTCTTGAGACCAGAATGGCATTTCCCAAAACTCTGCTGCGAAAAAAAAAAAAAAAACATGCGGAACTAAGAGAAAATGCAGATCTTGTCAACAGAAACTAAAAAGTTTGTGAAACTTGTCAAAAAAAAAAAAAAAATCTGGGAAGAGTAGACATGATGATTATACCGAATGTAGAATATCAAGAAGAAAGCTAAACAAAACGACGGAGATAAATATGAAGAAACGCTCACCAAAAACTATAAGGAAGCAACTAGAGTTTTCTACAGATCGATTAAAATAATGAGAACCAGATCAGATCCCTATGATTCAACTGAAATAATCAACAATTGCAACGGACAATCAATAGGTGGAGACAAACAAATTTAGAAAAGCGGAGGCAGTACTGCGAATAATTTCTCACTATACTGCCTCAAGTGACAGAAACTCAGGACAATGGACACAATCGAGGAACTAGAACCCGACATACTGAAAGAAGAGATCAGGAAAGTAACCAGAGTTGCCCCAAAGAATAAAGTACTAGGGCATGATAAAATACCATATGAACTAATTTAAGCAGCAAAAGAAAAAGAGTTGCAATTGCACGACTGCACAGCTTGTTTAACCATGGACGGGTGAAACAACAGACACCGCGAGACTAGGAAAGTACCATAATCATTCCACTGCAGAGGCAATAAAAGAGATTCCACACAGTACAGAGGCATCTTCATTGTGAATCTTATAGGGACACTTTTTTTGCAAAATTCTAGAGAAAAGACTACGACCGGTAATCGAGCCCCAATTAAGTGAAACGCAACTAGGAGTTAGGAAAAAACATGGGATGCATAGATGCCATCTTTGCCCAGTTCTACCTCTGACTCAAGCCTGAGTCTAAGGTTTCTCAGCGCAGTGCACGAGCTCTGTAGCACCGGCGAGGATCCTGAAACACCTTAGGAAGATTTGTAACTCAATATTTTTCTTAGGCAGCGCCGTTAAGCTACTCTTTTCGATTTCCAACTGCCAAGGGATGTTTTACGTGCGTAACAATGCACACAGGCGTCCGATCTTACTACCCAGAGACTAGGAAAAATAACTAGAAGTCCACGTAAAAAAAATTTTCGGCCTTCACCGGTGCATGAACTCCAGGCGGACGCCAAGCCTCGAGACCACGCAGCCCTGAAAGTTTACTGTGTGAACATGCATTAAAATAAGCATATGTACACGCTTGTGTAATAGGAATAAATATACTGTTAAAACAAACGTAGGACACGCAGAACCATTTCCCATAAAATCCGCAGTACGGCAGGGCTGTTTCCTGTCTCCCTTCTCTTCATAACTGACACTGATAACATCTGCAAAGAAACCAGCCAAACAATGACTACAATACATCAAGGAAAAGAAGATCCCAAAAAAAAGAGTTCCAATAAAGAACGACCAATCACTAATTGCTACTTTGGAAATTGAACTGCAAGACCATTTAAAAAAATTAAACCAAATTTGTAAAGAGCATTAGAAGATGAATAACGCAAACAAAACTAATGCCATGACTGAAACACCCACTGCATCAAGCGCTTTTCAGTGAAAAGGGCGACAGCCTGAAGAGGGGAAAATCGTGGCTAGGTCGGGCAGAAGATGTTATTAGGCAAATATGCAGCCTAAACGACATCATACCTGGTGCAGAATGGATACCTGTGCCTCAGGCGTTTATTTGTAAATTTTCCTGTATTTCCTACAGGCGATGTAGAGAAGAGAATCCTGTTGCTGTTAATGCAGAGGTCAACGCTCTCATCGGTGAAAATTCAGACGAAGCAGATGCACTAATCTATACAGACGGATCCGTTATACACCAAGAAGAAGCGCATGGGCATTCACAGCACGCTCAGCGGGCAAAACAGTCAAAGAAGCCAACGGCGCCTTTTCCATGACAACCAGCAGCATGACGATGGAGGTGATGGCAATGACGCAAGCGTTTGCCTGGCTTGAAACACAAAAATACACCCGCGTATGTATACTCAGTGATTCAATGAGTATGATCCGGAGGGTTCAGGCAGGTTCAGGCCGAAGACAATGGCTTGAATCATTACAGAAGTCCAATGTGCCTGGAGTCACCTTTATTTTTGTTCCGGGACACGCAGGCGTCGATGGAAACGAAAGAGCTGACAGGTTGGCTGGATCCGCTATCACTACCGACGGTCAGCCTATGGTTCATGCTGATATTATCAATGCCCTTAGAGAAATGGGAAGGAGAGAGGGCTTTGGTGGTAGTGAATCCACATCACTCGCCAGAATGGCAGACTTGGGAATTAAGATCGGCACAGCAAAAAACGAGACGCACACCAGACACGTCAGAAGACTTGTGAATCAACATAGAACTGGTACTATTAGCCATCGGACGTTGGGTTTCATACTGAGGGGAGGATCTGAGCACCTATGGACATGTCCGGAGTGCAATGATGATAACCCTACTAACTAACTAACTAACTGCAGCAATAGAAGACAAAATAATAAATTTGAAAACAGTCAAATACTTAGGAAGCACAATATCATCAGCTGGCAAAGCAGACGATGACACTGATGACAGATGTAACAGCGCAAACCCAACTCACTGGGCAAATGGTACCATTACTAAGAAATACACGTGTCAGTAGAAACCAGAAGAGCGTCCATAACACAATAAATAGCATGTGATAAAATAAATTGCATGTGACAACATAAGTTACACTTGGCAATGTATTACTTATGAAAATACAGTTTTATATAATAAGAGGAATAATCTGAACAGTAAAATATTATATTTAAAGGAAAACATGACAAGAACCATTGTCAACGTCTTGGGGGAATTCTAGGTTTTTCGTACTATGCTCGTACTTTTAGGAGCCGTCGGTATATTGTGAGTGGTCTGGCAGTATCTCGTCTGCTGTTTTTACCTTCCCAAATGTATTCCTCTAACCTTTACTTCTCACAATGTACATATTGTATGCCTGGGTGATAGTGGAGCAAATGTCAGTTTGAAAGCTCTCCCGTTGATTCAACTTGCGATCGGCAGATATTTGTCTATAACAAAGTAGTACACTTTTTTTTTAACAGCAATAGAATGTAGATATTAGTAATAGGAAAATCATTCCTTTAGAACAACATTATAAACAATCTAGAAGGCTAACCCGGGGAACTAATGCTTTAATGAGTCGGATGTGTTGGTCGCTAACACAGCTATGCAGTAAATGGACACCGTGCAATAACGTCCTCGGAGAAGGCCGATGTATAAATCTTGCTGAGGAAGAATACTTTTACATTTAATTTCTTGCTGCCTGCAAAAGCGTGTAAAGTATCCTTGTACCTTGCTATGCAGCGACAAACATGTGTCATGAATCCTGTGTCGTTTCCCGCTGCTATCTTTGTTGCCATTAAATAAGTTTTACTGTCTCTCATTCTCTCTCTCTCTTTCTCTATCTATATATTTGTGCGTGTGCGTGCTTGTTTTTATGGTATTATGTGGTGTATCTGTGTGTGTGTGTGCGCGTGCGTGAGTGTGTGTGTATATGTGTGTGTGTGTTGTGTTGTGATAGTGTTAGTGTTGATTGTTACCTGCAGTCGGACAAACCATCGTTGCTTTTTTTTCCAGATGTGTTGAACACAAGCATAGGTCTTAAAAGGCGGCAGTCAGACAGTGTGGACAGCATCCAAGAATGTATGTTTATCTTAGCTGGAATGTTGACATTATCGCATGTGATAAATAGGGTAGCTTATTTGTTTATAGACACGATTTTATTATTAGGGAAGAAATTCAACATTTGTTTTTCACGTTAGTATAAGCGGAAACCGAAACTGAAGGGCAGAGAGAGAGAGAGAGAGAGAGAGAGAGAGAGAGAGAGAAAGAGAGAGAGAAAGAGAGCGAGAGAGAGAGAGAGCGAGAGAGAGAGAGAGAGAGAGAGAGAGAGAGGGCGAGAGAGAGAGAGAGAGAGAAAGAGAGCGAGAGAGAGAATATGCTTTTTTTTTCTTTGAGACTTGAACAATTAATCGTGAAGCTGGTGTCGCGATTTTGATCCAATGTTGCTGAAAGAGCGAGGAATGTGGGAGCTGGAAGGTGTCGTTCTTTTGTTCATTGTGGATAAATCCAGGGGTTGTCAGATTCATTCATTGGCAGGAGGTATGCATAATGCACCCAATAATAACTTACACTGCATTGTCCTTTTTTGTTACTTTGTGCATACTCAGTGGAAAGGATCCCACCCCTGTTACAGTACCATAAGTAAATGTTGTTCGATGTTCGTAGCATCATTACCTTGTACTCTTGATAAATCTGACTTGTGCCCCAATTTTCTTTATAAATTGTGATAAACATTTAAATGATAGGCGTCTGTCAAATAGTAAACCTTTTTTTTTTACACCTTCGGGCCCCTACAATTTGTCGTTACACAATTCTGCTATCGGCGTTGGTGTCTTCACAGTGTGGTTTTTCACGGAGAACCCATGGCTGTTGCTTTGGGTGAAGTATTCATTGCAAATACTGAAAACTGAACCTGGCTCAGAGACTGTCACCTCTGTTTCTGTTTATGCCCTGTCGGTATGCTAGGATGTCCACTGCATATCAAAAGTTCTTCGTATACCCTTCAGTTGTTTTCCTGAGGTTTTGATATTGTAGATGTTGAGCGGGATTGGAGACAATGGAGAACTGAGGCAGACCTGAGCTGAGTCTTGCGGTTTGAGACGAACTAACACCACATACTAGCGCCGTCTCACTTTAGAACATTGCCGCAGCTATCCATGGAACCAAACATCGTAGAGTGTTGAGTTCAATTAGCTGGCACAATATTTTATGGAATGGACCTTTGATGTCAGTGGCAACTGCACATGGTTTGTCACCAGCTTAAAAACCGTTAGTGTCCTCTGCTTATAAGCATCGTTTCACTTGGTTTCTGTGCTCCGTCTATGGACTCGGAATGTTTGTGTGTTTGTATATGAGTGTGTGTGCGTTGGGGGGGGGGGGGTGATAAATGGTGAGTTTCAAGTTGGCTTAAAAAACTTATGAGGAAAGCACAGTCTTCATCACTGGCAAATATTATCAAAGGAAAGAAGATGGAGACGTCTTATGCCGTATCATGCCTTATCATCATCAGCATTTCTCTTCATGGCATTTGTAATCACATAAGGCATTCACAAGTGGTCTCATTTGCTGCCTCTCTGCTGCTTTGCTGCCAAGTCATTTTACATTCCCTCATTTCCCATTTAACTGTTCGTCTCCAGGTTTTCTTTTAGGCCATCCATTGGTCAGCTTGTTTTCTAATGTCTCCCAGTTATGAAGACTGCCTTTTTCTACTCAGTTCCACATGTGTAAAGATCGCCATATATCCTTTATTTTGAGGACGCGTCCTCGTTTCATAAGTATATAAGTATATAAGAATACACAAAATGGCGAACACATAGCAGTCCAAGGTTGTGAGACCTGTGAGACCAGTGAGACCTGTGAGACCAGTGAGACCAGTGAGACCTGTGAGACCAGTGAGACCTGTGAGACCAGTGAGACCAGTGAGACCAGTGAGACCAGTGAGACCTGTGAGACCAGTGAGACCAGTGAGACCAGTGAGACCAGTGAGACCAGTGAGACCAGTGAGACCAGTGAGACCTGTGAGACCAGTGAGACCAGTGAGACCAGTGAGACCAGTGAGACCAGTGAGACCAGTGAGACCAGTGAGACCAGTGAGACCAGTGAGACCAGTGAGACCAGTGAGACCTGTGAGACCAGTGAGACTTGTGTAACCTGTGATAGAGCAACATACTGGCAGGATTCTTCTTTAACACTTAACATACAGTCAGCATTACATACTCTGAAATACGTTTCCGGACATGAAATACATAAACCAATAAACATGTGTTCAATTACATACATGCACACACGAACACATACTTTAGCACAAAAACATGGGTGCTGTAACATAAACTATACTGTAAACAAAAAACGTATGTAAAATTCTAACATTTCTTTTATTTAAAACAGCAGTGACCCTGCTCATAGGTCGACCATTATTTAAATAGTTACCAGGTAAAGTTATGGGAAACAAAGGCGATGGGCGTGTTGTTGACCACATCACTCATTGAATGTTTGTTGATGTACATAAATATGAGTCTAGCCTCCTAAGCCCGATTGGCTGCAGGCTGAAAAAGGTTTATTACTGACTGACTGACTTATTTCAAACCTGTTTTCAGATGCCGTGAATGGCGTTAAGAGACGGAAACAAGAATATAATGAGTTACTAGATAAATGTAAGTAAATGTCAGCATAAAACACGAGGCATTTAATACTGTACGAATGTACAGCTTTCTGTATTATATTCCAGAAAAAAATGCTTATTTTTATTCCTTTTCTTTTTCTTCCTCTCCTTATTCTTTTTTTTTCTCTTCCTCTTCTGCATTCCATTCAAAATCATCTTTATTTTAATTTTGTTCTTCTTCTTCTTCTTTTTCTTCTTCTACTTCTTCTTCTTCTTCTTCTTCTTCTTCTTCTTCTTCTTCTTCTTCTTCTTCTTCTTCTTCTTCTTCTTCTTCTTCTTCTTCTTCTTCTTCTTCTTCTTCTTCTTCTTCTTCTTTTTCGTCGTCATCGTCGTCAGTAGCAAGCGAACAGTTCCTATTTCTATAAATGAGCTAAAGATAGAAAACACGCAGCTAAGTGGAAGTAAGCACATACTATGTAGTACACTAAACATGTAACCAGTATCATCGAACTGTGGTGTGGTCACATTAAAAGAAGAGATGGAACAATGTTTAAATCTGATACTCAGTAGAATAAAAGATGGGCAAACCACGTCGAAAAGATCCTAAATTGGCCAAAAGAACCAATACATTTTGTTGAAGAAGTTAAAAGGACCATGTTACAAATGGATTTACCATAGACACATGTCATGGGAATCAGAAGAGTAGTCATTTCATTAGCAAGCAATGAGACAGCAACTGATGATGATATTACTGCAAAAATGCTCAAGACAACAGATGATGTAACATTAGCCGAGTGAAATAATTGTTTAAAAGAACTCTCAGAGCAAATATTAACCCCGCGACTCATTTTTAGCGAATTGTTTGAAAAATCTTTGACTTCGAATTTAATTGACTTTGATAATACTTTTGATAGCTTACACATAAAATTACATAACATTATTTTTTAATGCAATGATATTGTTTTTGCCATTATCCTGTTGTGCTATTACATGTCACATAGGGCACGCAGTCTTTAGGTCCATTCCGTTCTGTCATATATTTGTGAGTCAACAAGTGTGCATGTCTGGCCACTGAGGTTCGCAGAGCTGCTTTCAACAGTAACCGCTATACAGTGCCACTCTGTGCACCATACAACACTTGGCTAGTTTGTTTCCCTGAATGGCATCCTTTCCTTAAGTTTATGTAGCAAATACTGTTTTGCAGTTAGTTAGTTGGTTAGTTAGTTAGTTAGTTAGTTAGTTAGTTAGTTAGTTAGTTAGTTAGTTAGTTAGTTAGTTAGTTGGTTAGTTACTTAGTTAGTTAGTTAGTTAGTTAGTTAGTAAGTTAGTTAGTTAGTTAGTTAGTTAGTTAGTTAGTTAGTTAGTTGGTTCGTTAGTTAGTTAGTTAGTTAGTTAGTTAGTTAGTTAGTTAGTTAGTTAGTTAGTTAGTTAGTTAGTTAGTTAGTTATTTAGTTAGTTAGTTAGTTGGTTAGTTAGTTGGTTAGTTAGTTAGTTAGTTAGTTAGTTAGTTAGTTAGTTAGTTAGTTAGTTAGTTAGTTAGTTAGTTAGTTGGGTTATCATCATAGCACTCCGGACATGTCCATATGTGCTCAGATCCTCCCCTCAGTATGAACCGTCCGGAGGCTAATAGTACCAGTTCTATATTAATTAACAAGTCTTCTGGTGTGTCTGGTGTGCGTCTCGTTTTTTGCTATGCCGATCCTAATTCCAAAGTCTGCCATTCTGGCGAGTGATGTTCATTCACTGCCCCCAAATTCCTCTATCCTTACCATTTCTCTGAGGGCAATAATAATATCAGCATGATCCATAGGCTTACCATCGGTAGTGATAGCGGATCCAGCCAGCCTCTCAGCCCTTTCATTTCCATCGAAGCCTGCGCGTCCCAGAACAAAAATAAAGGTGACTCCACGTACAGTGGACTTCTGTAATGATTCAAGCCTTTGTCTTCGCATTGAACCTGCCTGAACTCATACTCATCGAATCACTGAGTATGCATACGCGGGTGTAGTTTTGTGTTTCGAGCCAGGCAAAAGCTTGCGTCACTGCCATCACCTCCATTGTCATGATGCTGGTTGTCATGGAGAAGGCCTCGTTGGCTTCTTTGACTGTTCTGCCTGCTGAGCGTGCTGTGAATGCCCATGCGCTTCTTTTTTGGCGTATAACGGATCCCTACCGTGTAGATTAGTGAATCTGCTTCGTTTGAATTTTCACTGATGAGAGCGTTGACCTCTGCATTAACAGCAACATGATTCTCTTCTCTACATCGCCTGTTGAGTGTGACAATACAGGAAAATATACAAAAAAACCGCATGAGGCACAGGTATCCACTCTGCACCAGGGAAAATGTCGGTTAGACTGCATATTTGCCTAATAACATCTTCTGCCAGACCAGCCATGATTTTCCCCTCTTCAGCCTGTCGCCCTTTTCACTTAAAAAGCGCTTGATGCAGTAGGTGTTTCTTATCAGCACATATTTTAAGGTATGCCTGAGCCCTCCAGATCCTGATCCTTTGGTTCATAGTTGGAAAGTCAAGTAGATACTTAATTGCTCCACGGGATGTGTCTCTTGTACATCCCAAAATAATGCGCATCTCTTGATTTTGCACCTTTTCAAGTCATTTAATCTGGGTAGCACTGACAGTGAGGATGGCCAGAACGTACTCAATGGGAGAAGGGACCAGACCGTATATTAGAAGTATTAGTAGTCTTTGCTCGATATTGGAAGCAGCCATAATCCTCACTGCAGATAGACCTTTGCGTGCTTTTGTTATCACATGGTCAACATGTTCCTTGAATGACAAGCTGCGATCGAACCTCTCCCCGAGAAACGTCATAACGTTGGTTCTGATCAACACATTATTACGCATTTTCACTTCTGGTAAGTCCGACTTGACTATGTTATTGTTCAAAGAGAAAAATGACACTGATGCCTTTGAAAGATTGACAAAGGCATTGGAACCATGAGACCAGGCGACAATTCGATCGAGTTCTTTGTCCATTGTGCTAGCGAACTCCTGTCTATCATGGCCTCGTCGATAAATCAAAATGTCATCAGCAAATGACAAATTTCTCCCCTTTCCATTCAACTGCTGCTCAGTGATCATCACCGTATACACATTGAATAAGGCGTGATAGCGGTGGTCCCTGTGGCAAGCCTGGACATATCGTTTGCTGTTCTGAGGACCAGCTACCACATCTGAGTACTATCTTCTTCCGGAGCAATTGACCGGATCAGAATAGGATTTACTTATAGTTTAAGCAGTAATTGCATTAAATACTCATATGGTACTTTATTGTAGGCATCTTCTAAGTCCACCGCTGCCGCACATGTCTCTTCTTTTATCTGAAATCCCTCATAAACATCGTAGGCGAAAACTGCAGCATTGAACCATGTCTCTTTATTTAACCTGTACCCTCCAAGTGTTGGTGGGAACTTATCGAGTAGTTCCAAGTAGTTAGTCAATCTTCGTGCGACAAATTTCTCCAAAGGTGTGCCAAAATTATTCTGCATCGAAATGATTCTGAAGCCGCGGATCTTTAAGTGGTCTTTATTCGCTTCGGTAGTGGGAACAAATAACTGTGGAGCCATTCCTCTTGTATCTGGCCACTCTGATGCTGATATTGAATTCCTTTGCCACGCTTTTCAAGTCAGCATTTGACATTATCAGCATGTCGTCCTATTGGATGCCGTCAGGGCCTGGAGCAGTGCTGCGTGATTTCTTGAGGCAAGTTCGTAAGGTACTTGTCTTATAGGGTGGGGGAAATGGCTCCACACCCAGCCCTCATCCTTTCTCATTCCGGCTTCGAACCAGAAATTAATACATATTATTAGGGCAATGTATAAAGGTTCAGTGTGTGCAGTGCGACAGATGGTGGTCTAAGTGACTGGTTTGAAGTTGAAACTTGAGTGAAACAGTGATCTCTTCTATTATGTTTCATAACCATTGACTAGATGACTAAAATATATTGATTAGGTGGAGAACACACATTTTGAAGATATCGATTTTGCTGATGATATTGTTCTGCTAAGTAAAAACAGCAAAGACTGGCACATAACAATTGATAATTTCGGAAAAATAGCATTATAGATTTGACTACAAATGAGTTATGAAAAGATAAATATACTGAAGACGCCAGTGTTGAATGTTGAATTAGGAATCGATTTCACAGCACTCGGGACACTCCCATAAGCGCTCCGTCTCCCTCTTCAGCACATACAAAGAGTAGCAATTCCAATGGCACCAGTAACTTTCTCAGTGTATTTGCGTCTCCTACTTTCCCAGTGTGTTGAGCGTCTGCCATATCACCTGGTAACTGCTCGCAGCGCCATTCTCCTCAGACAGTTAGATCTGTCTGTGCCTCCACACTGTTCACTGGCTCCCAAAGGGCCCTCACCATATCTAGTTTGTCATACATCAGTTCACCATCCAGTGGTGCATAGCCGGCCAATCTGTCTGTCTGCTCATTTCTCAGCACACCAGCATACCATAAGAACGCTAACTACAGGGGACCTCTGAAGTGATGCTTGCCACTCTGCACGAAGCATGCCTGCCTCCACCTTTCTCAACATGCTCTGTGAGTTACAATCGCAACATGTGTTTATAGCTGATTCTTAAGCCAGCGAAAGGCAGTAGTGACTACCTTCACCTCCATTATTGAAGACACCAATAATAGAACAAGCAAATGTAACAATAAAGACAAAAGGAATTAAAGGAATAGATCATTTTGCTTTTTAAAGTAGTAATTTTTAAGGTGACAGCAATTTTGAAAACAAAATGTCACGCAGTGACAAGGCATCAGCAGCTGTTGGTAGCTTTTAAAAAAAAGTGCGGAACTCTTAAACTGCCCAGTTCGAAAACCCGGCTACATTTGTTACAGTTCTGATGTTATTTAAATTTTTTTAATATGCCAGTGAAAGTTGGAGAACTGCGGACATGGAACGAAAGCTAAATGTATTTAAAGACAAATGGCTGAGGGAAATGTATTACCATGAAATGGGATGAATTAAAACAAAAGTAAAAAACTAAGAGATATTTCTAGGCAACCACTTGTATCATCAGTCATAAGATAGACAAGGCGATATACTGGAGATATACTGACAAGCAATAAGTAGAGAATCAATACACATGCACTGAAATGGGAATTACGTTGTTCAATTAAGGAAGCGAGGACATCAACAAGGAACCGTAACACTAGTTGATGAGGGAGGCCAAATTCGCTAGACAGATTCCATCCATAATAGATTGGTATAGTGGAATAGTCTGTGAGCCCTGTGTGACATATATTTACACATCAGGGCAATGAGTGAATGCAATGAATGAATACATATATACGGGTGAAACACTCCTTTTAAAACATTAAATGACGGAAAAGTTAAAGGAACGGCAGCAAGTGATAGACAACCGTACATGTGCGAAGACATTCTGATCCGAAAAAAAAAACATATTGATTAACGTGTGTGCCATAACAGACACTGTGACGTCTGACTCTTCGAAGCATTATAATCTACATAATGGCTAGTTTTGTTCTTCGCCTCTCGTTCAGATATAATTATCAGAAAACAATGAAAGAAACTCAAAACACATAGGTCTGATTCATCATTGCTGAGAGAATATACCCACGCTGTTGTTTAACGGAGAAGCGTCATTTCCACTTAGTTATGGCCGCTCCGTAAGCATATGCAGATGCAAACAGGAAGTTGAATTCGAAACTGCCTTATAATTTTCCACATTGTTTGATAACTGTAATTTGTATTTAATATGTATTATTTTTTTCCAGCTGCGTCTGAAAATGGCAGAGACAAAAACATTGCCGAACAGCACGAGATCAATGGACAGACCAAATATATAGCACTAAAAGATGGCTCTGATAAAGATGGCCAGACTGAAGATTTTGCATTGAAATATTGTACAGAAAACGATGCAGAGACTGAAGATACTGCGCCGAATCATTGCTCTGAAAATGATGCAGAGTCTGAAGATATTGCACTGAAAGAGGGTTTTGAGAACGACGGACGAACTGGAAGTTTAGAAAACGATGGAGAGACAGAAGATACTGCACTAACAGATGTTTCAGAGAACGATGGACATACAGAAGATATTGGACTACAAGATGGTTCAAATAAGGGTGGGCAGACAGAAGATATTACACTAACAGATGGTTTAAAGAATGATGAACAGACAGAAGATATGGTAGCGAAAGATTATTTTAAGGAAGGTGGGCAGACAGAAGATATTACAGTGAAAGATTGTTCAAAGAACGATGGACAGGCTAAAAATAGTGCACTAACAGATCTCTCAAAAAACGATGGACAAGTTAAAAATGTTGCACCTAAAGATGATTCACAATATGAAGGAAAGACCGAAGATATTGTACTCATCGATGGTTCAGAAAACGTGAACACAACTGGAAAAGGTGAGTACCACATAGGGACTAGTTAGAACAGAGCAGTCATGATTATTTATTTATTTGTCTCCTTGTAGTATCCACACGTTGAGGATGATATGTTTTTTTTTTCCTGACAATATGAATAAAATTTAGTGTTAAACCAAGTGTACATATTTAAATTCGTTATCATCCTCATCATTTTGCTGGAACTTTGCAGAATGTTGTTCCCATCACAGTATTTTGGAAAGTCACTAATTTCTTTGCGAACCTTTTCTTCTCGCATTTTGCACTTTTATGGCCAGCACTGTCGCTCTGGGCGACCTTCACTTGTTCTTCGAGGAGCCATAACCTCCACCACTGCTCTCTCGAAGACAATTATCATCATCATAAATGCTCGCTTTAGCCGTTCAGCGATGTGGGGAGGAATAGTTCGCTAACCATGGCATGATGGGTAGCAATCGCTGTTAACACTCCGTTCCGATGTAGAAGGTCTATAATAATAATGTCATTATGGCGTCAACAATAGCCTAAAAATTGTTAGTACATTTCCCATTCCATGACACATTGTTCCCTGAGAATCGTTTCTGCAGCGTTTACGTTCAGAAGTCAGTCACTATGATTTGCCAAGCCGAAAAACATGGTCGGTCCTTTTTTACCAATTTATAGAAATGCAATAACTCAGGATTAATGCCAGCTGGAAAACTTTAAGGGAAAAGGACAAGCACAAAAATACATAAACACCTGAATGGCATAATGGGTACTACAGTACACATCTATTCTATGAACAGTCAGATCGTATTAGACGATTAGTCATGCCAGCATACACTTACTATGCTGACATAAGGTTCTATAATATAATATACCTAACTATAAGAATAGCCTGATTGCCAAGGTCAGCTGGACAAAAAAATATGTGTATGTAAAGAATATGACCACCTGGCAGGAACACATCTTGGCAACCTCGTCACCGTGTCACCGCGGCTCTAATAAAAAGCAGGACGCCTTAATGAATGGACCAGCTGAGGCCCTACCAGCATAGATGCCCATGTTAATCTGTATTGTCAAGTAGTATAAACAAAGTTTGTACTCATTCCATAGTGTATTACCAAATCTCTGTTGCTGTTTTCACACGTTTTTGTTTGTTTTAAGTACTAGTAAGATACATGTTATATGTTTATTTTTAACATTACGAGTGGATGTCGCAGGAGTCCTGTGACGTGACGCGTGGGGTTTAAATGTTTATAATGTTGAGTAGGAATTTTCCTCTCAACACATTCCCTCCACCAGATTAACGGAACTAAAATCTGAGCTATGTTGCTCTCAGACAAAGTCCTGGATCCCCAAGAAAACAACCATATTGGCTCGTTAAGTACTTTAACATTAGCTGCACTTGGTACCCACAAGAGAAGGCAAGGAATTTTAGATGTCTATAGCATTATACTTAATGAATTATTAGACAGGGCAAATGATTCCTCCGCCATCTACCTTCTCCCGGTGTTATTATTAATAATTAAAGAATTATTATTATATTATTTGAGCCCCTACCAAGTGTAATTCTATCTATGTTTAGTTAAACAGGTAAGACTGAATACACTTGGAATTTAACAAACGATGTACTTTAAAACTTGACATACAGCTTTATTTACTACAATGAAATTCCCAGTTTGTTGATTTACACAAACAGTGATTGGTTAATGAAAGTGATACGCTTCAGCGAGAAAACAGCTCCGGGGTTTAGAGTGGTGTGATGGTACTATGTAACAAAAGAAGATGTTAACTTAACTTATAAGCCTCTGACAGCCGTGAGGAACTGTCAAGCTTGTCCAACTCTTCCTTGCCTGTTTTCTGCCTGTTTCAGCTTATTCTCCACTTCATCCCCACCTCGTTCTCCACCTCGTTCCCACCTCGTTCTCCACCTGGTTCCCAGCTAGCCGAGTCTAACACAATGTAGTCTCTTTCATGGACTGATCGTCACATGGGCGCTGTAATCATGGAAACAGACACATACGTGTAGTATCTTGACTTACACTAAGAATACATGTATTAATTAATATAACATATAATAATAAAATATATCCCATCACTACTCCTCATATTCAACGTGCTCTCCAGTCTAGTCTGAAGGTCTTTTGTCTTACATGGGCGTCACATATCCTGCCTTTCCTCCAATGCTGTGTCATGATAGTTGACTTTCTAAGTCTGTTGTCCGTCATCACTCAGACTTCCAACTGGCTGACATTGATATTACATGACCACGTGGAGCAGGTTATGTGCTGAAAACTCCAACACTTTATAGGTGCACACTGTCCTGAATATTATCTTTCAGTGGCAGTGAATTCTATACACCCATCATTCTTCCTCTGGGGTTATCAATCCCTGTGTAGGCGAACACATTAAGTGAGCACATGGTGGGCACACAAAAACGTAGCAGCATCCCTGCACATATTTGGGCATCATTTCCCACAGTCCAAACTCATATTTTGGTAGATGGTGGAAACAAGATAATTACATTTCATTATAGCAAATGTCATTGTTCACATATTATTTTATACACATGAAAACATACACTGAAAAACATGTGACACAAACATACAAGAAATAGGAATAGTTTAGCAGTTCCCTAACTTGAGATACTGAATACTCACAAAGAACTATTTCAAGCAGAATGTGCAGACAAATTAGGAAAAGGTAGTATAGACTAAGCTTAACTCCCTAACCTATGTATACAAGATTAAAATAATATTTTCTCTTACCTGGGAACTTTCCATCAATCGCCAAAACAGAATGCGACCGTAAAATTTACCTTTTAGGTCGATCTGTGTTTGTTTGCCGGCAGGCTGCGATTAATGACGGGAATTCCACAGGCTCGAAGTATAAGTATCAATCTATTGTCCAAATTAAACTCCTCCCTCACCTTAGTTCTACCCAACCCTCAAGACGATGACTTAAGCTCCGCCTCTGAAGTACCTATCAAATCAAATTAGCTAACAAGTGGCCTGTCAGTCAATTCTGGACTGACATCCCTAGAGCGTACATTCTTAAGTGACCCAATCTAGTTTACAACGAATCTAACTAGCCGGTGTGAAAACGGTCCGTGAAGCCATTGTGTTTCCTACTTGACCCAGATCAAACATTCCTAATTGCCAAACACCTGTTCTGCCAAGAATTACACTGACTTGCGAAACTCCGACCTCCCGGCTCCACAATGTCTAGCGTCTACTCAATTCCCCTGTTCAAAAGGGCCCCTCTCAGGCTGTGTTAGGAGATAACATTCTGACACTGGCGTGTGAAAGGAAATTCTCTAGCCCCGGTGTAATTACGTAACATTACCCAAGACTCAGTCGCTTTGTCTGGACTAAGGACTGGAAACATTTAAATCAATACGGTTTAAAGTAACATTTGGTTTAAGGGCATAGTCTCTTGTCTCTCAATAACCAGAAGAACTTATTACAAGTACTAACTTCTGGAACCACTGAGATCGGTTCGTGACAAGTCCCACCAGCCTGTTTTGCATAAGGGTTCATAATGTTGTTAAGAGTGCTCACGTATATAGTTATGCATGTTTATAATGCGTACTGATGATCTTTTTTCTCTTTAAAATATAATACAGCACAAGAACTTCTAGGCAAGGACGAGAGTGCATGGGTTATTGAGGACGATTTTATACAAAGGTAAAACACTAAACCTAACTATTGTTTTCTAAGTTTATTTATTTTATGTCTGGTAATAAAAGGAAAATCAGAGAGCGACAGGATCAAACTTAGCTGCTCCAGTGTAATCCTGGCTTGTCCACTTATAAGAACATATCAAGAACTTTCCAGTTTCAGCGATGGCCATTTGAGATCTCGGAAACAATTACACCAGTGAGTCAAAAACAAGCCAATGAAATTCAGACTTGATACCACGACACTGAGTCACCCAGTTTAAAAATAACAAAAATGATACAGGTGACTAATAAAGCTAGAAGCAAGTTTTTTTTTTTTTTAATGCACTCTTAGAATAGAGACTTTAACACTCTAACTACTCAAGAGCATTCTGAATTCACATCGAGAGTGTGGTGGAACAAAAAGCTTACGGATAGGACCAAAATTGAAGTTTATGAAGCTTGCGCCCCTAGCACGTTCTTTATGGCAGTGAAACCTGGACTCTGTATGATCTTCATCGACTCCCTTCCACATGCGTGGTATGAGATTTATTCTTTGTATATCGTGGCGAGACTTTGTCCCCAACGATGTGTAATCAAGAAAGCAGAAATGCCAACAGTGCTACTAAAAAAAAGACGCCATTGCTGGCGCATTCTAAAGGATTTCATGTAATGTACTCGTGAACACATTTGCAGAAAAACCGAGATCACCCTGTAAGGACACATGCATATGCGACCTGAAAGATATAAACACTGACACACCTTTAGAGAAAGACAGAGAACGATGGACTGTCGCAGTTTGAAAAGTGTCAGCTGCAGCACGCTATAGAGAGGAGACGTCCGAGAGAAAACCAGCCTCAGAGTGATGGAGTGTCAACCTTTTTTCTAAACATTAACTTTATGGCAGAGACTGCCACTCCCACTTTGGACTTTATTTACAGTCATAGCAGATATTGTTCCTAACAAAACACAGCACCATATCGTGGTCGCTTAGGACTGACAGCTACCCACACTCAAGAGCATAGCAAAAGACCAGTCTCTTGACATGTAAACAGGAGCAACCTGAACAAACGTCGTGAGAACAAATAAATACACAAACAATAATTATTTAATCAAGGTGATCAGTCAATTAAAATTCGTCTTTGACTAAGACATACTAGACCAGTTTGAAGTTTGAACAAGGGTTCAACATCATGCCACACGGGTAGGAACCCATAAGTGCTCCGTTCTTCTAACTCAAGTTTTGAGTCTGAATAAGCTCTGCACAGTGCACAAGCTCTGTAGCACTTGCCAGATCCTGAAATACTTTGGGTAGATTTTTAACTCCAAATTTTTGCCCAAGCGTTAGGCTACTCTTTTCGATTTATAACTGTAGAGGGATTTTTTACGTGCGCAACAATGCACACTGGCGTCCCATCTCACTACCCAGAGACCAGAAGAAATTACCAGATGTCTAAGTCTACGTGAAGAAATTCCTGGTCTCCACCAGGGATTGAACTCCCAGCTCCCGAGGCGGACACCAAGCCTCGAGACCACGCAGCCCTCAGACATACTAGGCAATAATTAGACAATAGTGTGCAAGCTAGTGTAACCATAAAAGTCTAAAATAGTATGCGTAGTCTGATGCCAAATTTGTTGCTCTTCTAGGACGTAAATCGCAGCCTTGAAGGTAAACATCACAGCATGACAGGTCAGGTGACCAGTGTAGACTCCACATCATCGCAGCATTCCAACAATATATACAAGTTGAGAAGCTGGTATAGAGTATTTACAGTTCTAACCGCATCTTTATCAGCACAAAACGACGTTGACGAACTAGGTCGCCGGTGTACACGTGGACAGGATAGGTCACCTGGGGTAGAATAGCTGCTTTCCATTTTACCAGGATGGACAGGAATGTCAACATCAGTTACAAAAAATATCGTCATATGATGACTTTCAAATCCTATGGAGAGGGAGAGAGCAGTAGTCGGTGAATGGGGGAGGGGAGGGGGTTATGATAAATTGTTAGTTTAGAGAGCTTAACACATGATTTTAAAGTTTTCATTTCCTTATTTGACAGCTTTAGCATGTGATAACCAAATAACCATTTTAAAAGTCCTAATAATACAATTTAAACGACCACCAATATAAGCAAACAATTATATGTTGCGTGTTCTAGAGTTGGCAAACAAGACTATCTCTATATCTGCGCAGGCAATGATTGCGACATTAATTATAATAGATATGTGCGATTTCTTTTTCTTACTTTGAAAAACAAAACACCTTCTTTTTAGGTATTTGAGGAAAGGGGGGGGGGCGGCATCGAAGGCTATCTCTGTATCTGCGCAAAGATTGCGACATTAACCATGTTAGGCATGTGCGATTTCTATTTTCTTTCCTTTCCATTTAGCCAAACTAAGCAACGCGTGGCGGGGTACAGCTAGCTGTGTCGTAAACATACACAGACACCAGAGCACGAGAGTTTAAAGTTAAAACCACAGCTACAAGTTACATGAAGTACTCTTTAATATAGAGCGGCTTGGTTCAGCTCCCAATGCAAAATGTTTGATTAGCCAAAGCTTCCACGGTGCCAACTATCTACAAGTAGATGACAAACAATCTTAGAAAGGAAAAAGAAAACTGACGTTTTCTATCCAACGTAGGGAGGGCTAGCTCCATTTGTTATATGTTAGAGTTGGCTTGGCTCTCATTATGAGATGAGTAGTTACATTGTTAGATGCGTTCTTAGGAGGTAACGCACCCCACCAAGTGTCCAGGGTGTATGACTTGCTCCTGTCACATACAAGATCTCCCTAAGACAATGCAACGACTATTGGGTTCTTACAGGAGAGCAAGGAGATGCCAACTACGAGAGGACCACTATAGGCCCGGCACACGTAACAAGCTAACATGTCATATCGTAACCACCAACATTGTCTTTGACTACTGTAATATACTACACCACGTCAAGTATGTTCTTGTAGTGCGATCAGTCGCTTTATTAAGGATAAACACATTGCAACGGAGATGGACTGATGATTGCTGAAATACTTCCCTCTACTACTGCCTCCCAAGTACACACTGGCAAACTTCCAAGGCGGAATTACCTCAAAGTGGGATATCTAGCCCCAACTCGCGGGGGAGTCCAAAACATCCATAACGCATTAGGTTCAGGGGCCCACTCCTAGTGTCACCAGTAGCCTATAATAACGCCTTCGGAAGTGTGCCCACTCCTGTGTTTACAGATGGACTATAGCAGCAATTATCACTGTATAAATCAGACAGACTTGCAGGGAAGCAGATCAACAGTACTACTATCAAAAGACTTGCAAGAATATATATCATATATATATATACATATTTCAGCCATTGGCACTGACCCACGCTGAGAAATATAATCAGCCAAATAACACAGTAGTCAAGTAAAGCGTCGGCATCTCACCGTCTCGTCTGCAATAACTACATTCATTTTGAACAATCCAGATAATACACCAGGTTTTTTGCACTGTCTATCTTATTCCATAGGGCCTTCGCCACATCCGCTTTATAATATCATAGCTTACCGCCCAGAGGGGCAGCAGCAGTTAATCTACAGTCTGCTGGTTAGCTCGCAAACCTAAATTGCAAGGACACACACACACACATACACACACACAATTCATTTATTATTGATTTGAATCTTATAAAGTGATACAAGCCACTCTCCGCGCAGGACACCAGTTCTCCAAACATGCTCATTGAGTCTGTTACAATCACACCATGTTGAGCTGTGCTGCTCTCAAGCCATCAGAAACCTGCCGTTACTGCCTGACCTCCACTGGCTCTAATTACAATTGATTTCATGATGAACGTATGCATATATCGTTTTCGTTTAACAAAATATATTGCTGCTTGTTACGTGAACCAGTTTTATCAGACTGTTATGACTGCTAGGAAAAAACATTCATGGCGCCTCATAGATATAGTTTTATCAAACATGATTACAATTTTACGTTTTCTTCTTCTTCACTTCCTTTTTTACCGCTGTGGGTGTCGAGGGAGATATAAGGTTCTGTTTCTAGCTCTTCTGGCCGCCTCGACCATAGGCACATCGTACTGTTGTAGATTTTTTCTGATGTTATCCTTCCATCGTCATCTTGGTCTACCCCGTGCTCTACCTCCTTCTTCTCTTTCCATGTATGCTTTGTATGGTATGGTTTCACAAGGCATTCTCTCTAAGTGGGCAAACCATTTCACTTGCTGTCTTCGTATGTAATCCAGAATCAATTTTACGTTAAGCCGTATAAATGTCCACCCGAAAGGAATTTTACACAAACATCGAAATTATATGGACACATAAAAACCAAAACAGTTTAGGGAAAGAAAACAGAACTTATCGGAATTTATGGCTCGAAATATAAAACTAATCAAGGAAAATGACCCCAGAAAAAAAATAAATAGTTTTCTGAATTTTCTTACCCTGAAGCAAGGAGTTAGATGATCGGCCTTAGTCTCTTCGTCAATAATCGTGATAGGTCGTGGGCTTTTTATCTAACTAAGGTGGTAATGCTCTTATATATACTGCCCCCAAGAAACTAGGGAGCAGTCTGGCTTGAAATATTAAAAAATATCATATTTTTGCTTTTACGTATTCTATGTTAATAACCTTGTAAATGAACATGTCTATTGTCATATGCAGTTAAAAATTTTCAAAATCTGACCAACATAATCTGAGATATTTTGATTATAAATGGGTATATGTGGGTTGCTCAACGTCACCGTTTGACAGAAAATCCTTGTACTTTTCAATCCAAAACAATGCACCACTCCCTGTTTCTATGGTCTTATTATAAATAACGATTACTCCGCTAATTGACTTCCGCTATTTTGCATTGTGTTTACAGTGAGATGTTTATTTGTTTAGCTATATATTTTCTGATATTTGATCAATATTTAGTTTATAATTACGCCTCCATTTCCAAAACAGAGATGTAAAGTCCCAGAGAGGTAGACATCAGTTTACTTCTGCTTCAAAGCCACTTTGAACAGAATAAAGCGACTTTGACTGGTAGATTTACAGTCAGGCCCTCGAGTTTTAGTTTCAAGCAGCGACACTGACATTTGTCCACTTTCTAATAAAGAAAATAAGGTTTGGTAATTTCAAAATGTGTAAGTGCCACGCCCACTTCTTCTGTTTATGGACAACATTATGAATGAAGATCTAGAGGATAAACAAAAGTGTTCTGATGACTTTAGCAGTGACATTGAGAGAGAGAAAGGAACGATTTATCTAAACTTGTTCCCAGTGACTACATAATTTTTATTATTTATATCATATGGACATGTTATGTCAGAATTTTTTATCACAATTAGTGTGTGCAAGTTGTCATCATAACCTCAGATTAGGAAGTTAGGAAGTATTAGTAAGATTGTATTTTCAGTGACTGAAGTGGCTACAACTACTGGTTGTAACTACAGCTTTTTCATTAGCAGTGAGTATTCAGTGATTGTGATAGGACATCCTTGGATATTGTGGAGGCAAGGGAGCTCATTGTTGGACAGTTTCCTATAGACTATTTTCTAAATAAGGATTGTTTTCTAGATAAGGATATACGCTGCATAAAAATACTCAACAGCAAGCCAAAGATACATTATATGATGCCAGAATAGCTAAGAGACGGAGTAGACTTACTAGAGATGAGAAGCAGGTCCACCAGGAATTTTACCTGGAGGACATTAGCTCATTCAAGATAGGCCATTTGACTGATCTTTTGGTGTTTTTTTTATAAACTTTTGGAGATAAATTAATAAACTTTGGTACACAGCTTTAAAACAATAACAGCTAGGCTCCCTACCACCAGCTTTGAGAAATATCAAATGTACGTTGAGTTATACATATTTTAATTTCATAATTTGCTAGTCATTTTAGCCCCAAATTAAAAACTTCATAACTTCAAAAATATGATTAGTACAGACAAACTAGAGGTAGAGCATTTGACTGTAACAATGTACTGCTATGGCTCCAAAATTCAGGACTTTTTTAAGGTTAGTTCATACAAGATTTGTATAAAAATTTTTTAAATTAACTTTCACAATATTTTCAATTATAAAAAATTTAGCAAGTTTGAACACGTTTGCAAAAAAATAAAAAAACACATTAGTGAACAGTCATGTATCAAGCACATGCTCACCGAATTTCAAGAAGATATTTTGATATTTAGTTGGTCATTCATTAAAAACAAAACAGTACCTGTATTTTTAACTTTCTAACCAGACTGCCCTATTAATCACTAATAATTTGGTTTTATTCTATCATAAAGACACATGGTAACAAAACGATATTAATTTCTCAAGCGTTTGGAAATATTCATGGAAACATTTATTTGATGTTTTCTTTAGTTATTGTAACAAAGCATGTAAATCATAAATTTGGTTTATTTCTAACAATAGTAAAAATATAATGTTTCAGTTATGAATTTAGGTTTCAAAATATTAAATTTCTATAAATGTTTCTCTATACAGTTTCTTCTAATCATCTTAATGTTTACGTAGACCTCTGAATTGATTGCTGCTCGGAACTTCTTCTAAATGGATGTCAGTGTCACCTGTTTTTCTTCAAGATATCTCAGACGTTCATTGCTGTCTTACGTTGTTTCTGATGTTCGCTTCTTGCACGATGGTAACAGGAATATAGGTATTTCACGATTAGGATTCCACTTCTTCTATCGTCTCCAACAACAAACAACAAAAAAAAAAATAAAAAAGGCAGCTTCTTTCTCTGAAAATCGAAACAAACTAGTGTTATCTGTTCGACAGACTAATTTGACAGATTTTGGGTAGAAGCTTTAGGTCTCAGATTAAGTATTCAGACAATAAGTTCACATGAAAAATATCAGATTCCTTTTTTTTTTTTAAATAAATGAGATATGTTAACAAATGTATATATATTAAATATAATATTTGTTCTACGTAAACAAATTCATCAGTGTACATTCAAAAACACAATATGATGTGTGACCTGCAATAATTTATGCTAGTGGTTCTCATTGTTCACAATACTTTTTGGTGTCATTATACGTTTCCTGAGGACTCTGGTTTTCTCTTGTTTTCATTTATCGACTGAACTAATCTTTGGTCATTACCAAATATGTTCGTATTACTATAAATAATGACATTACATTAACAGAAAATTAACTAATTCTGAAATGTGAAAACGCTACGTAAAACAGGACTGCAAGAAGCATGATTTTACTGAAGTAAACCAAGCATTCTACAATTAAATATATTTTTTTTAAATTTTCCTTATACTGGTAATATTATCTGTTTTTTTTGTGAATTTCAGTGAAGACGAACTGCCATCTAGAGATCGGATGCCTTACACAAACAATTTTCAGCGTTTCAATAATCGCTGGTATTGGGTAAGCATTAGGAGGTATCCTGGAGCCGAACCAGAAGGCAGCTCTAACGAGCACACAATTTATGTATACAATACTGATACATATGTCAAGGAAGATTGTATTTTAAAAGAGTTCAAAACATCCTTACGTGGAAAAGATGTGTTTTACCACGGTACTACTGCTGAATCTGCAAAAAGTATAATCGAACAAGGTATCGATTTGACTGAATCAACGAGGCATGTTGATTTCTCAGCTGGCAAAGGATTTTATGTCACTGACGATTATGAAAAAGCCTGTCAATGGAGTAAAAGAAAACAGCGCTTTCATTGTCGTAAACCGGCTGTTGTAGTTTTCAAAATTGACAGTAATTTACGGCAAAATGAGACACACTTGCTGCTGAAAGTCGACAATGATACAAATAGGAAGTTTTGGGAGTGTATAGTTTCTCACTTCAGGCACGGGAAAAGATCTCCAGTTATCACACGTATACTAGAGGATGTGAAGTATATTGAGGGTCCTGTTGCCCATAATCGTCGCCTAGGACAACAAGAAATCCCCACTCCTAAAGATTCTGGCAAGTTTCAGCAGTTGTGTGTCTGTAACCAGGGCTACGCCAGGAAGTTTGGAAGTCTGGAAAACATCTTGTGTGTCATATTTATTGTTGACTAGCTGTACCCGGCAACGCGTTGTTGTGTCATATTTATTGTTGATGCTGCTGATGCAGATTGAGGCTGCTCGGTAGCTTAAAAATTTCACAATCCAATCATCGGCACTCGTTTTAAGGGGTTTAATTGGCTCTTTTCGAAGAATAACATTTTCTAGTCTTTCAAAAAGTTCCATTTGATGTACTTGATGAAAGACTTTGAAGCCACTGAATTAGGTTTTGTTTTTTCAAGGACATCAGTGAGATCCCTATATTCAGTCTCCATTGTGGAGACGAGTACATTTTAATTGTCTTCCAAAAAGATATATTTCGGCAGAGCTGTCCGCTGATATTGGTCGGTATAAAGGTATACAAAATACGATTATTTTGTTGTGTATTGTGTATATTCTTGTGTCTGTGTAAGATTTGTGTCTCTTTTTGTTTATGTTGTGTTAATGTGTGTGTGGCCAGTGTGTGCCTCTGACTGAATGTAAGTATGTTTTGTATGTGTATGTGTTTGTATCTGTTTGTAACTTGTTTGTTTTTCTCTCTCAAGTGTGTATGTATTGTGTGTGTGGTTTTTTTTTTTAAATGCTGTAGACAGTATGCTTATTTCCATCCATAGTTTTGAATTTATATTTTACATTTTTACCATGGATTTTTTAATTTGAACATAATATTCTTGATATACAAAATACAATTTTCGGGTGAAAAATAAATGTTTAAAAGAGACAAAAAAGACGTGGGACTGCGTGCCAAGTTTGTGATTCTTTGCAGACAAGTTCGATTTGTATACATATTCGTCATTAAAAGATTTAACAAAAAAGCTTTAAAGAGTTTTCTTGAGAAAAGAAATCAACAGATAAACAGCTTTAAAGAGTTGTCTTGAGGAGGAAAAAATCATAAATAGAACTGGTTTCCCTATTAGAAGAAGCCTACCAACTTGGGTACACGACGGGAACGAGATTAACAAAAATACATTGTGGCAACTAAAAAAGTGGGAGCGGAAGAAAAGTATGGAGTCCACGAACAGTTAAGACAGTCTTACGAATACACACGAGAAAAATATGTATCATAATCATGTGCTGTACGCAAGGCACAAGACGTGGGATATGTCAGGGCCGAAATACTAGTTGGCATTTTTTGACGGCTCTCATTTTGCCATGTGATGATGATGATAGTTGTGATGGTGATGACACATAATCTATTATTATTTTAAGTGTGTATGCATGCACGCATTAGTTTCAGTTATAGGATGACTGACGAATATACTCTATCTTCACAACCAGTATTGCCTGCTTGTTCAGTACTAAATTACGTTAACAAGTAATAGTTGTCTTTTATGAGGAAATAGAAGGAAAACATTGTCAACATTATATGTATCTTTAACTTGTAACCTGTTGTGTTCACTGTTGTCAAGTAACATGATTAAAATGTGTCATAAACATTTCGGTGTTAAGTTAACTTGTTATGATGTTATACCAAAACAGCACCAGGCCCAATGACACTAGGGCTCACAGAGGAAGTAAATGTTGAATGTTGTTGTTGAATGTTGAATTTAAAATCGACATCACAGCACTCGAGATACTCCCATAAGCGCTCCGTCTCCATCTTTAGCAGCAAGGGAAGAGTTAAAATTTTCATTGTACCAGTAACTGTCTGAGTTTATATCCGTTCCGTCTTACCCCTGAGTGTTGAGCGTCGGTCAGATCCTATTGTAACTAATCGCAGAGCCATTTTCCTCAGACCGTATTGATCTATCTGTTTCTCGGTACTGTTCACTCGCTCCAAAAGGGCCCTTACAAGAGCCAGCTTGTCATACATCAGTTCACCACTAAGTTGTGCAGAACCGACCAGTCTATCTGCCTGCTCATTTCTCAACACACCGACATTCCCTGGAGAATATATCCTGCTAACTACCAGGGATCTTTAAAGTGAAGCTTGCTACTGTGCACGGAGCATGCGTCTCCACATTTCTCAGCGTGCTCTGTGAGTCAGTTAAAATGATGTTATGTGTTTACAGCTGATTCTCAAGCCAGTGGAAGTCAGCAGTAACTGGCTCCACCTCAATTCTCAAACTAGACCTTGTGAAATCATATTCCAGGCTTTATTGCACCAAGCGACGTCCATTCGCCTTCGCTTTGGGAAGTAAAGAGGAAGTAAATAATAGTAATAATGTAAATAGCAATGAATCTCCTAAGATGTGACTACGGAGATAGGTTGTCTGACCCGGTAGCAAACCATAGCCACAAAAGTTGACCAGTCATGAAATACACATTTTAAAGATGACTGATTGATTTGTTTTGACTCAAGAACCGACTTCACAGCACTTGGAACATTCCTATAACCGCTTCGTTCTTATCCTCAGCAGTCATCGTAGAGTTCCAATATCAAAGGTGCCAGTCGAAACTTTACAGATGGAACAGCTGCTAGTTCAAATCATTTCCAAGAAGAAGCTATTTGTTGTCATGCATTATGGAGGAATACCCAATAAGACTTTTATGTAGCTGGGTGGTCAGGAAATGGCCAGCACAATTAGGAGTGATAATATTCTGCAATGTACTGGATTCTCCGTGAATGGGTATGACTGGGAGTTAACTGTAAGGATATACGGATTTGGTAGAACTTGAATTACCTAACACATTGGGAAGTCAACTAACATAACTAAATATAGAAAACCATAGACTTAAATCCAAGTTGGCCATTCCAAGATTTCTGAGTTGTTAGGCGAGTGTTTCATTTCCGCTGATGGGCATTGCGACCAGCTGCCTAGTGTCTCTGTAGATAAAACAAACTAAAATAAATTCACAATTCTGTCAACTCATCAACAGCCTGTAAAATCGTTGGAACAGGTACATAATAAACGTACCGTCTGATGTATTATGATAGCTGTGGTAGCAAAGTGACGGATTTTTTTTTGGGAGGTGGGGGGGGGGGGGTATAGTTTTGATTATTCCTAGGGTTCCCATTTGATACTAATCTAAAACATGCACCAGGTGCTCTGTTAACCTTTTGAGCTTTAGTCGCCACCTAACCTCTGTCTCTGAGAAAGGCTTTAGGCTTATCTGTAGGTCTTCCTGTGCCTCAGGTATATCAGCAAGTACAGGTGGGTCTGGACAGTTTAGTAATTCATGGAAGTGTTCTTTCCACCTTTCTGATTTTTCTTTCTCGGCTGTAATCATGTTCCCACTCTTTCTTTTTTTTTTTTTTGAGGTAAATTCTTTTTGCGACACCACATTTCCTTTCTGTTTCTTAATTATGTTGTACAATGTTTTGATGCCCTGTTTATTTGCTGCTTTTTCAGCTTTTGTTACTTGTTTTTAAATATACTAAAGTTTATCTGCGTTTGCTTCTGCTTTAACCTCATTGTTCTTTAGTGCATATTCTTTAGAAAAAAAATTCCTTTCAGTACGGCTGATTTTCCATCTAACATTTGTCTTTTAATATCTTTTCTTTGTGCTTTTTTTCTTCCTCGTCGTTTGAGAAATCCACTCCTCTTTTTTTTTCGGGACCGAGTATATTCTAATATTTTCTCCTCTGATAATTTGACTGCTGCTTCATTAAATTTGTCGATTACCATTTCTGTTTCTTCATGTAAAATGCTGAATCTGTTTTTGAGTTCTATCTTGAAATGCTGTTTGATATGTATGTCCTGCAATTTTCCTACATCATATCGCAGCGGTTTTTGTTCTCTTATTTTGGCTTTCCTTAGTTTTAACCTGATTTTTACAAAAAGTAAATTATAGTCACTCTCTATATCCGCTGATCTACGTACACTGACGTCTTGCAGCGAATTCCTGCATTTACCATTTATAAGAATATATTGTCAATTCGGTTTTTCGTATGTCCATATGGAGATCTCCATGTGACCCTATGAATCGTTTTATGAGGTAAGAGTGTTCCTCCAATTATTAGGTCATTAGATTAGCTCAAGTCACATAATCTCTCTCCGTTGTAAGTCATTTTCCCTGTTCCATGTTTTTTTCATTGTGCTCTTTCTCCCTGCGTTGTCCTTTCCTACCTGAGCATTAAAGCCTCCTAGGATTGATAGCACATCACGCTTTGGGATGTCTTCTACTACTGTTTGCAGACTGTCTTAAAAGCTGTCTTTTGTCTCCTCGTCTGCATCCTCTGTTGGTGCCTAACAGACCAAGACAGATAAATTTGCAAATCTAGAACTGAACATTGCATACAAAAGTCGTTCACTTACAGGCTTCCATTCTATAAGAGCCCCATTTTAATTATTAATGCGACTACTTCAGTATGTTGTTCATCAGCTCTACCTGACCAGATTATGTTGTTCATCAGCTCTACCTGACCCGATTATGTTGTTCATCAGCTCTACCTGACCAGATTATGCTGTCGTCTGTATTGAGGTTTCTTTTTCCTGTCCCTGTCCAGCGTGCTTCTGTAATTCCTAAAATGTGTAGATGCATCTTATAAAGAACTTGTTTTTCTTTTCCAGTTAGATACAATGCTCTCACATTCCAACATCCAACTCTTAGGGTGGGTTTTGGGGGAAAGAAAATTCACTGTCGGGCTGTTGACTTCCTTTCGGCTTTGATCCCCAGCCGTGATTACACCAAGTATCTGGCAAGCTTCACTTCTTTCCACTGGTTCGATGTTTTCACCTGTATTTTTTTACGGTAATGTGTTGTCAACCCCTTGCCGAATCCCCAACCTGAAGGACCAGGGTGCTAGTGTGGTCTGACTCTTCGTTTCAAGATCTGTTCGGCATGGTCAAACCTGCCAGGGAAACAAGTCCCCTGCCGGCATAGCTCTGAGAGTCATTAGGGTACTCAAGCCATCCCGCCACGACAAGGCACCAGCACCAGGGTTGCGGTGAATCTCTAAGCCTGCTCCTTACCTAGGACACTTGATTAGCCTGGATAGCTGGACAGAAAATCCATGATGTGCTTCTGATGTGGATCCTATCAAACGATGCAAGCCTCTGATTGCGGTACACCAGTTGCAGTTTTCCGAATCATGCTCTGTGGGTCTGTCAGATTCATTCTTATCGTATAACTTCCCCCCCCCCCCCCAGCCGCTTCCGCCCATTCCCCCCCCACCCCGTTTCTTTGTTTCTCCCTCATCGACAAATGTCTTTCATTAATTTAATATACTCTGTTCAAATTGTTCAACTGCACACACAACTCACATACAATGAATCATTTTAGTTTACATAGTAAATGAATCTTTAAAAGTATTGTACTCTTTGCGTGATCAGCTGCACTCCAACATTTTAAAACATGTAGGTCCAGAACCTTTACAGCACGTCGCACACCAGTCATAGCATTAGTTGGCTACGTAATTTTACGTTAAGTAGTTTGTCCTTGCTTACTGTACGAACTGTACGGTCTAAGGTCAGTCCTTTAAACTAATTTGTGTAACAGCTGCGTCTATACTTAATAGAGATAAGGCATCCGGCCTGCTTTGTTGTTCTGGTAGGAGTTTTTAAAATATACTTCAATAGAGAGAAAAAACAAACGCTCAGCTCCAAGGCTGTTGAAAATGTATGTGGTGCCTCATCACTTTATGTTGCCCTAAACACGCGCTTAGTGTGCCTAAAAGTTATTACAGCTCTAACTACCATCTTGTCCATCTGGAATACTGGTATAATTTACAGCCCACAGTCTCAGAGTGTGGTCGTAATTACAACCAAAGGCGAGTGGAAAAAACTTTCACGACCAGTAGTCTGTTTTACCACTGCAATATAGACAGGGGGCCTTGAGTGTGAGGATTTATAGCCGCCTGGCTACTGCTGTCGCTACGGACTGTGCAGGTTGAGATGTTTTTTATGTTTTTAATTTTTTTTTGCCCCCACAGAAAAACTATGTCCCCTTACAGGCAGGGGTGGGGGGTGAGGGGGGGGGGGGTCGAACCCGGGTCTTCCGCATAAAGGTCTGACGTTGTAACCGCTCGGCCAACCACTCCTCGAGGAATAATCCAAGTAAAGTGGGGGGGGGGGGGATGGGAGAGAACTCACAGTTCATACCTCTAGAATGTCAGCACACTCAAACAAATGTGTATGATATGTTATGATGCTTGAAACACGCTTATCATATATCATAAGCCAGCTTTCATCATCTGTAGCGGCCAAAGCAGAGTTATAATATCGGTGTTGTCAGTAGCAGTTACATTATATGTCGGTCTTGCTATGTCAGTCTTGCATTTCCTTTATATAATGAATGTCGGCCAAATCTCAAAATCCCTCTATATTGTATCTTTTTCTCCAGAGCGTAATGATCCAGTTATTTTACCTACATTGTTAGCTTGTCTCAAGAGTTTTGACCATAACTACCTCGTCATTTATGAATTCACCAAGGCTTCTCATTGTGCGTTTCCCTACACACCTGCATACCCTAAGAAAAAAAAAATGTTCACTAGCTCTTATCTCTGAAAAGATTCTTGCCCTTGCACGAAGCATGTTTGTCTCATGTGTTTGAAATGGGTTATTAATACGTTGATCTCCCCATTTACACACCGGTACACACTAGCTCGCTTCTGATTGGTCGACCTCCAGCGTATCTCACCTCAGATAGGTCAGCCTTGAGCGATCCGACCTTTACACAAGGTCACGGGGCTATTCCGCACTGGCTCTGATATCGATAAGATTGTATATTTTATCATGCCAGAGCTTTTAACACTACAAAAACATTTAGATACTGGGTCTAACACACAACTCCCCTTGAAAGTGACGAAACCTATGTCACAAGCCGTCTCTTTTTCGGAAAAAAAAACCGTAAATGCAAGACAACAACATACACAACACCCATAACCCCCGACCCCTGTAGACTAGTCCAACGAACTTATCAATAGAGTTGACCTACATTCGGTGGGGAGACTAACGTATTAAGACAATTTGAAATGTTATGAGCCTGAAACCACATCTTGCTTCTAGTTGAGACATGAAATGGGACACGGCTCTTTAGGTAACGCTGAGTTGAGTTACGAAGCGACATCATAGCACTGAGATTTTCCCAACAAACACACAGTCCCATTACAGCCGCTAGCGTAGAGACTCAACTCAAGTAGTACCAGCAGCGGTCTGATTGTATTCTTTGCTGGCGTATCTCTTGTATATCCCAGAATCACGGGTATGGCTACGTTATGTATGCCGTCAACAAGCTACCCTTTAACAGGGTAAGCATTCTGATTCCATATTTCATCACCGAGAGGGACAAGTGCTGATACATTGTGAGCAGCATTCTTTCTTCAACTTTTATTGCTACCATAATCTTCAGTGCACTTTGTTTCTTTTGACATTTTGCGGCAATCGCCTGCTTTCACCTGGTCCCTAAATGACAAGTTTCTTTTGAAAATGATACCAAGGGACTTGAGTGTAAAAACTAAAACATGAGAAGAAAAAGAAACAAAAAATAATTGGTATTAATGGTAGTGGTGGTAGTTATAGTAGTCAAATCAGTAGTAATAGTCGTAGCAGCAGCAGGTGTCGCTGTTGTTGTAGGGTCACTGTCACATATCACTCCTGTCGCGTGCCTAATATAAGGATTTCTCCTTCCGAACCAACAGCACTCAGAGATAATTATGTTGAGTCGTTTGGCTCGTATTGGTCTAAGGGATTCCCCGTGGCCAATATACGCTCAACTTATCTCTGGAGTAGGGCAACTCAAGTATTAGCACTACAAAATATGTCAGTATATGAATACAATATTTCTAGGCACACTTGGCTGGACACCCCCACTACTTACTAAAGAAAGCCCCCAGGTTATGATAGTTCATTATCATAGCCATGTTAACACATATAATGAAGATACATACACACACAAATGCTAAACACTTAAAAAGGTGAAATAGAGAAACCTAAGTCAGCCATGAAAATGAATGCATGTAATCAGTAATATATATATATACATTAAATCTTGAAGTGAATCCCAGCTATCAGTGGAAGAATCTCAGAAAATTATGTCTAGATACCAAAGATACTACACAGACAGTAGGTCCTGGAAATGACATGTTGTCATCATCGGGAAACATAGGAGCTGTGAGGAATCAAGCAAATTAGGCATCAAACTTAGCTTCTCCTCTTCCTGTCTATGATGCCTCCCTCAGCTCCGGATGATTCGATTGTCTTTGACTCTGGGAATTCTGCTCCACTGGATCAAGTAGTAAGAGAGTACCTCACCATAGAGGACACAGCACTGTACTGGTACTTCGCAAGTCTCTAACACCAGTTAGGACATACAAGGTCTTTGAGCTATACTAAGCTCTAGCACTGGTAGTCTGTTTGGGTTATGAGCTCCAGCATATTGATGATGTCAGGAACCTTCACAGTTGTTAGCTGGTGGGTAGTTAGTTTATAGTTGGTTTATGGTTGGTGGGTGTTGGTTGGACTGTGAAACTTCTGCCAGCTCCTCACAAAGGATACATCCTGTCAAGAAATAACTCAGAATTAGTCATCACCAAGAGGGTAACATCTTGACAGGAAAGACAGAACAAGCATCAGTCATCGTCCCCTATCTGCTTACTCCCCCCTGCTCTCCTGTTTCATTCCTCAGAATGCCTCTCCAGACCAAGAGACACAAGTCTCTTATATTCATCTGTCTGTTTAGTGCAAGAGAAGGCAAGTCAGATATACAGTGGAGATAGATAGAGTGTTCTAACACATATATCACTCTCTCCCCCCCCCCCCCCCTCTGCACACAGACCTTAATATTTACTGTCAGTACATTTATTCCTTACACTCCCAAAAGCCCGTCTTACCATCCATTGATCTGGGTCAAACACACCCATACACTGGCCGACAAAGTCCTGACCTAATTCTGTCCCCATTTTGTATGCACACATTTCTGTTGCCAGTTTAAATAGTACACACTTGTAAGGTTTTAAGTTTACCAGTATGAGTGGGTTATTTAAGGCATAGGCTATTTAGTCTGTACAGGGGAGGGTCTACGTTCGAATCCGCTTCTCTAGCGATCAAGAACGGTCGAACTATGTGTGATCCCACATCCGATACTGATCTCTCTACAGCAGTGACTACTTTACAGACATCATTTTAGGTAATCGTAAACTATAATTAACTTACCCAAGCATATGCAACAACTGAGACATTCCAGATCGCCTTGTGAAAGTGAAATTATACAGGCATAGATTGACACGTCTGGACGCTAGGAAGCTGGCAAAGAGAATGGCGTCACTTAGACACTTCAGGCGTTTGTAAAAAAAGAAGTCCCTAGTATACATGGGCAAGGAGTGCATCGGTTTCTAAGAAACCTCAAATAACTCCTCTAATATATATCAAAGATATATACATTTAAAAGTGGAGTTTAGTTAAAGCAACCAGAAAAAGTAGACATAATAATGTTGTCCAATAAAGACCTATATATATATAGATATAAGGGACTATATCTTTCCGGACGAGTCCAAGTTTGAATTTTGTGCCGATTACAGGTAAGTCAGGTTACCAGCCTTATGGACCTATGCGTAATGGCTTATCATTCCACGACAATCACCATTAGTACGAATAGTAGTGGCTGTGGTGGTTTTAGTGGTAGTAATGCTAATGTAATAGTGGTGGTGATATTATTGGAGTTGGTAGTAGCATTGGTAAAATGTGGAGGTTGTAGAAGTGAAAGAAGAACAGTAAAAAGCAGCAGAAGCAGCAGCAGAAGAAGCAGCAGCAGCAGAAGAAGAAGAGGAAGAAGAAGAAGAAGAAGAAGAAGAAGAAGAAGAAGAAGAAGAAGAAGAAGAAGAAAAAGAAGAAGAAGAAGAAGAAGAAGAAGAAGAAGAAGAAGAAGAAGTAGAAGAAGAAGAAGCAGCAGCAGCAGCAGCAGAAGAAGAAGAAGAAGAAGAAGAAGAAGAAGAAGAAGAAGAAGAAGAAGAAGAAGAAGAAGAAGAAGAAGAAGAAGAAGAAGAACAACAACAACAACAACAACAACAACAATAGCAACAACAACAACAACAACAACAACAACAACAACAAGAAAAAGAAGAAGAAGAAGAAAAAGAACTAAAAAAGACGAAGAAGAAGAAGAAGAAGAAGAAGAAAAAAGAAGAAGAAGAAGAAGAAGAAGAAGAAGAGAAGAGGAAGAAGAAGAAGAAGAGAAGAGAGAAGAAGAAAGAAGAAGAAGAAGAAGAAGAAGAAGAAGAAGAAGAAGAAGAAGAAAGAAGAAGAAGAAGAAGAGGAAGAAGGAGAAGAAGAAGAAGAAAGAAGAAGAAGTAGAAGAAGAAGAAGAAGAGAAGAAGAAGAAAGAAGAAGAAGAAGAAGAAGAAGAAGAAGAAGAAGAAGAAGAAGAAGAAGAAGAAGAAGAAGAAGAAGAAGAAGAAGAAGAAGAAGAAGACGAAGAAGAAGATACAGATAATAATAAACAGTCCCGTTTCTCTCCGCCCTCTGACTTCGGCGTCCCATCGTTATCATCATCATCATCATCAGCATTAAGTAAGTGTCTTGAAGACTGACGTGGATGATGAAGTCAACCTATATCATGCCATCTCCAACAGCATACACAGTAGCTCTAATGTTATGTATTGGCAAATGGTTGTCAAGAACATTCTCTTGTAATGTTCCTCTGTCCTTCTTTCAAATTGTCCAAAAAATGTTCAAGTGTTTCTCAACTCCAAGAAATCATAATTGGTTTTTTTTCCTGATGTTTGAGATATATTGTTCGTTTTTCCCTTTTGCAATTTCGGTTGAAGGAACGCCACTCTGACGGTAGGCATACCTAATGCTATCGTGTGCTTAGCATCAGTGAAATAGAAATACTTACAATAATGAAAACGTAATATTCTAAATTGGTTCCGGCTATTTATAACTTAGTAGAGAAAGTGAAATTACATAACAGCGTATAATGTTGGTTTCGATATATCGTCGTCCCCATATGGAATGTTATAATTTTTTTTTTTGGGAGGGGGGGGGGGGATGGGTGATTTTTTTTTTTTGGGGAAGCCCCGCCCTGGCTTTTGTCGTGAGCCCAGAATATAGCGGGACATAAATATCACCTCAAGGCTGAAAGGGTTTTAACGGACCTCTACACGGGTGATCCTCATCAGCGTGGTGGCACTTTGTAACACCGGGTTTTTATCGTTTGTGTCATGTCCTAAATTCCTAAATTCTAGGAAGATGGCAGGAATACTGTAGCGGAATGTATGATATGAATGACAGTAAGGATATGAATGATATACATGAACCAGTAACAGTAGAGGCAGAACCTGAACCTTCATTAGATGAAATTTCATGGGCAATAAGGAGCCTGAAAAATGGTAAATCACCTGGATGTGATGAGATACCAGCTGAATTGATTAAAAGCGGGAGGAGAAGAAAGCATAAAAATCTATCATGCATTATGTGTGAAAAGATATGGAAATCTGGTATTTGCCCAAAAGACTGGAAGAGGAACTATCTACATTCCAATACCAAAAAGGGGTGACTGAAAATTATGTACAAACTATCGAACTATTGCCCTGATCAGTCATGCAAGTAAAATTCTACTAAAAATTATAATGAGCAAGACTGCATAAGAAAATGGAAGAAGAGATTAATGTAGCTCAGGCTGGATTAGACAGGGAAAAAGGAAACAAGAGATCATAACAATATGATGCCTCTAAACATCGGTGGTCATGAAATACCAGAAATTCGTTATGCTGATGATACAGTATTACTATCAACATCACAAAATGGTTTAGAAAACTTATTAACCTCACTCCAAAGAAATAGTGAAAATTATAACTTATTTCTTAACATAGCAAAAACAAAGATAATGCATACAAACAAAACTGCCATGGAGAAGGAAATATATGTTAATAAGGAAAGATTGGAAGTGGTGGAAAATTTTGAATATCTTGGGTCACTGGTTACCAACAATGGTGACACAATGAAAGAAATTAAACGGCGACTATTAATTGCTCTTCAAAGACTAAAACAACTGAAAAAATTATGGAATTGTACAGATAGAATTACAAAAGTCAGATTTTTAAGAGCATGCATCTTTCCCATTGCAACATACGCCTGTGAGACCTGGACACTTACTAAACAAGCGGAACAGCGCACAAATGCATTTGAATATAAATGTTACAGACAGGTTCTAAGAATATCTTGGGTAAAGAAAAGAACAAATGCATCCATACTTCAAGAGCTGAATATGGAAGAGGGTTGGCTAATAAAGACAATAAAACAAAGAAAATTGAAATATTTTGGTCTCTTGAAACGTCATGGAAGTCTAGAGAGAACAATAATGGAGGGGTATATGCCTGGGAAGAGAGAAAGAGGAAGGCCAAGGAGAAGATGGGTGCAGGATGTGGCAGATGATCTCCAGATGGGTGTATCAGACGCAGGACATCTTGCTCAGGATAGGAAGGTTTTCCGGAGGGTTGTTATGGCAGCGAGGTTCCGCGAGGGACATGCTACTGAATGAATGAATGAATGAATGTCATGTCCTGGTTGGGTACAACTACCTACCTAGCTCATGTTAGTTTCGATTTGGTTTCTTAGAAATAATTGTATGATAATACCCCATTCAACATTTCTACTATTTTCACTTTTGCAGTTATTGAAACTTATATTCGATTTCCAAAAATACATTTTTTGTTTCAAACTGATGCCGACTTTCACTTTCATAAATCATGTATGAAATGTATGTGATAATTTTAGTTATTCTAATTGTCAGTATGATAACGACAAAGCACAGTGTGGCATACATAAGTGATCGTAATACACAGTGTGAAAATAATATAAAGCATTGTGGCAGCTGGTAAGTATCTTACTCTTTATTATTAAAACAGATAAAACCATAGAATGCGAGAGTGAGAGACCAGTTTGTAAGTAAGCTACACCAAGCAGATATAAACTGAAACTGAGAAATAGACACGTCACAAAGGAAATATAAACGCATGCCTACATACATATAGGTAACCTGCACTTGTTGGTAACATACTATCCTGGATAATGACATTCCTTATACAGATATTTACTAGAAGTTTCGAAAATGAATAATTAAACAGAAAAAAAATTCAGTTTAGGAATTTGTCAATTTAAAGACGAACTCATCAGATTGATTAAAACAGTCCATGGTAAAACTGATATACCAGACATGTAAAACATGAAGCTGGTGGGCCGCAGGTGGTCCTTTACAAGCACAACTTCGGCCCGCACAAAGGAATAATAAACTAGTTGAAATTTCAGTGCAGTATTTTAAAGAGATTACTGTATTGCAAAAATTATTTTAGGTTTTTTTTTTTTAAATGCCACATCATGTTTAAAATGATACATTGTGTTATTTGCAACACCCGTCAAAAGAGTACAAATTGAACAGAACACAACAAACCCCAGAACTAACGATATAAAGACCCAAAACGTTTCGCAAAACTAAGTAATTAAAAAAGCAACAACCAGTATTGCAAGAAAAGATAAAAATAATTTTTCTTCCGTTACTGTGGCGCCGAGACGTAAGGGAAAAGTGAGTCCGATGGGGAGATACTCCGTACATCACCTAGGGCGCCAGCCTCCCCTGTACTGGTTTTATGGAACCTCACGCAAGACTCCTGCATTCACAGAGCTGGCAGGGGATCTCGGAGCTGGTGGCTCCCAGAGATGTGGGGTCCAATCTGACTCTTATCAGCGCACCCCCAATGTATAGGGGGAATCTTTTTTCAAAACCCATTTAGAACATGAGGACAATCTTTCTTCTTCTTCTTCTTCTTCTTCTTCTTCTTCTTCTTCTTCTTCTTCTTCTTCTTCTTCTTCTTCTTCTTCTTCTTCTTCTTCTTCTTCTTCTTCTTCTTCTTCTGGCTTCTTCTTCTTCTTCTCTTCTTCTTCTTCTTCTTCTTCTTCTTCTTCTTCTTCTTCTTCTTCTTCTTCTTCTTCTTCTTCTTCTTCTTCTTCTTCTTCTTCTTCTTCTTCTTCTTCTTCTTCTTCTTCTTCTTCTTCTTCTTCTCTTCTTCTTCTTCTTCTTCTTCTTCTTCTTCTTCTTCTTCTTCTTCTTCTTCTTCTTCTTCTTCTTCTTCTTCTTCTTCTTCTTCTTCTTCTTCTTCTTCTTCTTCTTCTTCTTCTTCTTCTTCTTCTTCTTCTTCTTCTTCTTCTTCTTCTTCTTCTTCTTCTTCTTTCTTCTTCTTCTTCTTCTTATTCTTTTCTTCTTCTTCTTCTTCTTCTTCTTCTTCTTCTCTTCTTCTTCTCTTCTTCTTCTTCTCTTCTTCTTCTTCTTCTTCTTCTTCTTCTTTCTTCTTCTTCTTCTTCTTCTTCTTCTTCTTCTTCTTCTTCTTCTTCTTCTTCTTCTTCTTCTTCTTCTTCTTCTTCTTCTTCTTCTTCTTCTTCTTCTTCTTCTTCTTCTTCTTCTTCTTCTTCTTCTTCTTCTTCTTCTTCTTCTTCTTCTTCTTCTTCTTCTTCTTCTTCTTCTTCTTCTTCTTCTTCTTCTTCTTCTTCTTCTTCTTCTTCTTCTTCTTCTTCTTCTTCTTCTTCTTCTTCTTCTTCTTCTTCTTCTTCTTCTTCTTCTTCTTCTTCTTCTTCTTCTTCTTCTTCTTCTTCTTCTTCTTCTTCTTCTTCTTCTTCTTCTTCTTCTTCTTCTTCTTCTTCCCCTCCTCCTCCTCTTCCACCTTGTACCTCAGTAAAGTGTCAGGGGAAAGATGTAACATTCGTTGATGAGCTCTGTCAAGAGCACTATAGAGACTTATGTTTATTTCTTAATGCCATCACTCGATATTTTCCGAGGTCTTCCGCTCACTCTATTCCAGCTGTAACGTGACAGTGTGGCTTTCTATGGAAGACAGTACCAGGGAATTCTTGTAAGAAGTCCAAACCACTTCGTGTGTTGTTTTTTGAAGATCTTTGAGACTGGCTTTATTCCTAGCATTCGTCTGATTTCGTGATTCCGTAGTCTGTTTTTCCTTGAAACTCCTGCAGCTCTTCTAATGCATTTCTTCTCTGTTGTCACAATTTTACGTCTATAAGAGGATAGCATAATGTTAGCCCAAAAATAGGAAAATCTGCTTGCTCTATGTAGCACTAAATGGCAACTCTTGGTCAAAAGTCTGTCCAGTGAAAGAAAAACTAAACTGCTGAGACTCGGCCCTAGACCAAGAGATCTGCCCGCAGCTTGGGAGAGACGAAAATCTCTTGCAGGCGTTTTCACGCAATAAAATCCTGTCTTTATAAGTCCTCCGCTATCCCTTAACGTCGTCGTTACCGTGTTAAGTTACACAATGACAGACAACCACAGTCAGTCTGCTGGTTAGGCTCAAATGGCACAAATGCAAAGTCTCGGTGCCCGACCATCAAAAATTCTACTTATTTGCAATACGGTTCAGTATCCACTGGCCCTACTTGCCAGAGGGTTGGGACCAAACAAGGAAGCACATGCCTGGTGCATGCATCTCCATATTGTCGTGCTAAGGGCACATGTGAAAGAACGTTAAAGGTGTCTAACACGATGGAAAATAATGTACCTATTTGTGTGGTCATGGAAGTACTTGACCTGCGGACTGCTTACTACTGATTTCCGAAGGATGCAGTCCGTGACGAGTGAAAAGCTCAACACAACGGTAGTGATGTTGAGCATATGCAGGACGTGACTATTCTTTGGGTGAGCCCAGGACCAGAGCAGTATGTGTCGACTCTGCATTAATGAAATTGTCCTTGGACAGCGGGGAATGGCCTTGATCTGCCTTTGCCTTTCTTTGAGGGCTGACCAGTCTAAGCGAGATTGCCTTAAAGGGGTTCTCCAGGGGCAACATCTGAAGACAAAGGGACAAAGAGGGCGACAAACAAATAAGGCAAAACCATGTCCCACAAAACAATGGCAAAAGTCATCTTAGAGATTGGAATGACGTCTTCCTAGAAGTCTGAGTGCACCTGCGCGCGAGGCAGGAAAAAAAAAGCCTACTGTCAATTACTGCCTTTATTACAACATTTGCGGTGTAGCCAGAGGGGATCTTTGAGCCTGAGGATGTATGACCGCATGGCTAGTGATGTCGCCATGACTGTGCAGGTGAAGATTGTTTTTTTCCTGACAGAAAAACCGCTAGCCCTAACGAGGATTCAAACCAGGGTCTCCCGCTTGAGAGCACAGCCTTCTAACCGTTTGACCAACGGCTCCTCGGGGAACAAGCACTTCTAACAAATAGATCAATAAAATGGATGTACACGCACAACTCAGGTCCTGGTACTAAGATACAGTTTACAAGGACGAACAACCTGGACTATCCGCCGGTAAACAAATAAATTGAAGAAGCTTTCACTACTACAATTTATGAACTTAGCCGAATGATCACCATAATTGTGAAATCTTACATTGAAGGAATTATTGTAATTTTTAGCTCTTTGTAAAAACGGCTCAAATGAAAACACACTTATTGACAGCTCGTTCTTTAACCCCGGACACAGTTGCTAAAAGGACTGATTCCAGCGATTTGAAATAACAGTTGAGGGCTACATCATAAAGATTTGAAAATATTTCTATTGCTATTAATAGGACCGCTGACACCACAGAAAGAGCACATCATGATAACTTCATCACTGGTAGGGGCAGTGAATGTAATATTTTAAAAGACTATTGAACTGATTACAACACATGACAGTACAGCAAGCCATGACATCTTTGACAAAATCCAAAAAGGTCTGCATGACTATAGTATGGATTTGAGTTAGCTTGCGTGCTCGTCTACCGATGTGCTGCGAACATTGTCGGCAGACATAATGGTGTTGCTGCAGTGTCACGAAGACAAATACAAAACTCGCATCATTTACACATTTTCCTCAGCTGCGTGTACAGAGATTTTAAAATTTAGTTATGCGCTTACATTGGCCACACAAAAACCGGTAAACTATATATCACACACCGTGTTCTCAGTCAACGTCAACTCAGCCACTTTCTGGATGATATGAATATTCAGTTTACCGATTTTCCTTTCTATACAGAAGTGTGCTGATATCATAACACAAAAGGCTGAAAGAATATTAACTGTTGAAACAAGAAATAATTATTGCTTTCGGAGACGAAAGGTCAAAATATAGATAAAATAAAGAGGAAATCGTTTCTATGATCCGGCTTTTGTGGTAAAGATTATTTCACATTTAACTGACCTTAATAGACAATTACAATGTTAAAATGAACTCAGTAATTATTTATATGTTGGCATCAGCTGCTACATAACAAACAAAAAAAAAAAACTTCTGGAAGTCACAGTTGTCAAATGACAACTAAGTTAATTATAACTAGACGACACCCATCATTATCAGGTGCTTTACCGACTGGCGTGGCCGATCATGCCTCTTTATATTCTGCGATCTCCTGTAGCATGTATCAGTTCGTGTGCCGCCACACCTCCATGCCATGCAACAAGACTATCAAGCATCTTCTCTCCTTGTCTTCCTCTATCCCTCCTTCCACAGATGTTTCCAGTGGTTACAATATGTTCCATTTTCTCTCTTCTCATAACATGGCCGAAAAAATGATGACTGTCTCCTTCTGATGTCTCTGATAAGTCGTCTTCTGGCTCCCGTCTTTTTCAAAACCTCTTGGTTGCTCTTTTTGGCTTTCCAAGGTATTGTAAGCATTCTTCTGATAACCACATCTCTGAGGCCTCTAGAAATTGTTTGGCCTGCCTACCGATTGTCCAGCCATATGATAAAACTGGATGTATGTAGCTAGCAAGAATTCTTTTTCTAACTCTCAAGGACAAGGATGTATTGCACAAGATGTTTTTCATTTTATAAAATGCAGTTTTTGCCTGCCCTATTCTGTGTCTTATCTCAGTTATGCATGTTCCATCTGATGTTATCCATGTGCCCAGATACTTAAATGTCTGTACTTGTCCTAAAATAATACCATCGACTTTTATTACACACTTAGGAATAATTCGGTTCTTTGATACCACCATTACTTCTGTCTTCCCATTATTCAAACCGAGGCCCATTCTTCCACTTTCTAACACGACAATGTCTATAATTTCATGTAGTTCTTTCTGACTTGTTGCTATCAAGACTGTGTCATCAGCATAACGTAAATTGTTTATACTGTGCCCACCAACCACAATTACGGGCACATCATTTAAAGATCTAAATATAAATATTCACTGTATATTGAAAACAAATCAGGTGACAGTACGCATTCCTGTAGTACGCCCCTCCTTATGCTTTGAAATGTACATAAACAGTTGTTAATTCTTATAGCTGTTGTTTGATGCCAATACATATTCTTTATTATTCGTAGATCTTTCCCATTAATGTTTGATTTTTCTAACAATTTGATTAATTCTTCATGCTTCACACAGTCAAATGCTTTTGTTTAGTCTATGAAGCATAAGTACAAATCAGTCTTTACTTCTATAGCTCTTTCTGACAATGTCCTTAGGATGTATATGGCCTTGTTTGTACCTTTCCCTTCTACAAATCCACATTGTTCATCGCTGATTTCTGGTTTAATTTTGTTTCTTATTCTTCTCATAATTATTCTCAGTAAAATCTTAGTCATGTGACTAATAAGATATATTGTGCGATGGTATTCACATTTTTTGTGCCTGGTTTCTTTGGTAGAGCTATAAATATGGATTTTAAAAGGTCAATTGGAAAATACCCACAACTATAAATATCATTTAAAAGTTTAGTTATTATTTCAATTCCGAAATCTCGCAGTGCGTCGATTTCTTCCAGTGAGATGTTGTCAGGCCCGGGTGCTTTTCCTTTCTTCCTATGATGTATTGCATCCTCAACTTCTGCAGTCATTATTGGTGCACCATCATTGTTGGTCTGCAGTTCTACATCTGGTCTATTATCATCATAAATTCCCCTATATACTCTTTCCATCTGTTAATTATATTACTATGTCCCAATATTAAGTCACCATCTTTTGATTTTAAACATCCAGTGCTGTTACGTGTCATCTTTCCTGTTAATATATTTATCTGTTGGTACATGGAATGTGAGTCTTTCCTGTGATTTTCCCCAATCTGTGTACACGTTTGATTCAGCTAGGCTTCTATAGCCACTTTGCATTTGTTCACTATTTCTTTTTGTATTCTAGAGTATTCATCTTTATCATTCTTTTTCTTCCTTCTTTCATCCATCAACTGCAGAATTTCGGTTGTCATCCATTTCTTTTTTGCAGCTCTATGGGTTGGTGGGATTGTCTCTTTAGATGTCTGCTGAATTGACTCACGCAACATATCCCACTGTTCATAAATAGTCTGTATAATTTCCATTGCATTAAACCGGTTTTGTACAGTGACATTGTACTAGTCCTTAATTTCTTTATCCGTTCTAAGAATTCCTAAACTTAACTTGATTTTCTGTGGTGTTTTTCTAATGTTCTTTAGTTTATTCTAATTTTTAGTAAATCTGAAACATGGTCACTAAAGCAGTCTGCCCCTGGTCTAGTTTTTGCTCCAGCTAAGTTGCTCTGGAATCTTCTTGAAATCAAAATATAATCAATCTGTTTGCGAACATTATCACCAGGGCTTTTCCAAGTCCACAATATTCGAGGATGGTGTTTAAACCAAGTTTTACCTATTATTATGCTGCGCGACTCAGCCCATGCTTTTAATCTGTCACCTCTCACATTCTTTTCTCCTAAGCCATAGCCACCCGTTATTCCGTACACTTTTTCACCTCCTATTTTCGCGCTGAAATCTCCAAGTACCATTGTTACTTCACAGTTTTTGCATTGATCAACAGCCATGTCTAACTCGTCATAAAATGCGCCAATATTTTCCTCTGAACTATCTGCTGTTGGGGCATAAATCTGTACTAAGTTGATGTCAAACGTTCTGCCGCGAAGTTTTACTAATAGTACTCCATCTGATATTGTCTAAAATCCTTTCACAGTTTTTGAGTTCTTTGGATCCAAAATAATACCAACTCCCTTGCTATGTTCCTTCCCACCTGAGTAAATAATTATGTGCTTATCTGAATACTTTTCCCCTGCTCCTGGCCATCGCATTTCACTAATTCCTAATATGTTGATGTTCATTCTCTTCATTTCCATCTTGATGTTATCCAGCCTTCCGTTTTGTACAAGTGTTCTGACATTCCATGTACCAATGTTCATGATGTTTCTACCATTTACTTTTTCTACAGTAGCTGCATGACGGTCAGATATCACCCGTAGAATATGATGCTCCCTACCGGACGAGGTGATTCCACTGGAATCACCATTCACGTCGTTATCTGAATTCCTATTATTTTGAGGCATGATTTACTTGGGATAGTACAGCGGTGGTTTCCCCTTGCCTTCCGCCGTTTTGTAAATGGCTTGACTCCAGTAGCCTCTGTCTAAAGAGACTTACCCTGCAAGGCAGCAGGGGGGAGAGGTAATGGCGCCTTTTATCCGCCGATGACCATGGCGTAGAGTTTTGAGGTATTTTATAGAATTAGCTGTCCCAACAACTAACTCGCCTCCTCTCAATGACCATTACCTGTTTTGGTCCACGGCCACTTATTCAATATATTCGTGGCTAACCTCTATATCTAGAGGTCTTTCCACCATCTGCCACCATGTGGACGCGCCTAGTAGTAGGACAGGCTCCTATCCCTGGGGAAGACACTACCAGTACTAAATCTGTACATAACTTTGCTAGGTATACCAGTCACCTATTGTTGTAAAAAAAAAAATATGAACAATTTCTTCATTTCTCAACTTGTGGACACCACTTTGCATTATTTCTCATCATCTGTGATGTTACCAAGACCGAAGAAAGCCTGCAGGTGGAACTTGTATAAATGTAGTCGGATTCTACACCCAGAACAAAATATCCTAAAGCGGAGATACCAGATTTGTGTCCATACCTTCCTGAAAAGTTTTTAAATACAATTTATAAATGTTGCCACAATCTTTAGTTCTGAACATGTGTGTAAGCAATTACATTTTTTTTTCTTTAAAAAAAAAAATAAAAAAAAAAATTCAAAAAGAATAAAACTGACTGATCAACACTGCTGATCAAAGTCGGAACTGCAAAGACTTTAAAGCAAGACACTCAAACACACACACACACTTACACATACACACACACACATAGTGTTAAAGCTCAATACAAAATACCACTAATGGTTGTAAATAAATGGTAATTTTGAACTTCGTTACTTTATACATTGTGTTTGTTGTTGTTGCATACTAGACTATGCCGACGTTTACATTTTTAGTTTTCCCCCATCATTTTGTTCAACTACTTCATTACTTTAATCCTATTTGGTTTTCATCTCTTTACCTAGCTCATGTATGGCGCCACGAATACCGTTTGTGTACGGCGGTGGACACACCACGGGCAACAGTCTTGGCTGACTGGCTAAACTACATGAGTGAAGTGGGAGTAATATCCTACTAAGGGAGATGTCCATCCCTAGTACACAAAGACTGGGACGGTAAGCAAGGCGGAAGAATCTAATTATATAGATCAACGGCTTGCAAAGCGAAACAGCAAAGTGTGTGGCACACATGAGTCGTGTTGGGACACGAAGGAAAACATGGCTGGCCATCGTGGAAAAGATTGGGACCTTACCACGTAGCATTCAAAGACAGTATTGGAAGCACAACAAGTTAGAAAAAGCGATGCAGGCACATCTTGGCCCCTTGGAGTAATGCCTGTTGTAAATACAAACAGGGAAGAGACAAATCCTCTGTTGACAAGGGTAGAGCATAATGACGAGTGCGCCTTAAAATCTTCTGAAAGGGCACATTCTGACAACGCATATCTGAAAAGTAGAAAGAGATGTCTTCGCATTGGCATATGGAATGTTAGAACGTAATATCAAGTTGGAAAATTTGAATGTTTAGTTTCTGAGGCAAAGAATATGAATTTAGATATTTTGGGAGTATCAGAAACAAGATGGACAGAAGCTAGCTGCCTAAAGAGAGATGATTACATATTTATTAATTCTGTAGGAGAAAATCGTGAACGTGGAGTAGGATTCTTGATAAAAAGAAATTTAGAGAAGTTTATTAGCGGGTTCTGGGCTCACAATGACATAATTATATTGATCAAGATCAAGGCAAGACCTTTTGATGTTGTAATAATACAGACATATGCACCAACAACTGACTACAGTGATGAACAGCTTGAAGAATATTATGAAGAACTACAACAAACACTGAAAGTTGTAAAATCATCAGAGGTTTTAATAGTTATGGGAGACCTGAATGCAAATGTGGGGAAAAAGAAGCACAAACATATTGTAGGGCAATTTGGCATGGGATCAAGGAATGACAGAGGAGACAGATTGATACAGTTTTGCGAAGAGAACCAACTCATCGTCTGTAATACATTTTTTCAACACCCACCTAGAAAACTGTTTACGTGGAAGAGTCCAGGAGATATAAAAAGAAACCAAATTGACTATGTAATGATTAGAGACAGATTTAAAAACAATATAAAAAACGCCAAAACATACCTAGGTGCGGATATAAATTCAGATCACAACCCTGTGGTAATAAAAATACAAATTGAACTTAAAATCGCAGGAATAAAAACGCAAAGGTCACCCCACATTGACATATCAGCTTTGAAACAGCCAGAACAAAACCAGCAGTACCTAGTGGAGGTTAAAAATAAATATGACAGATTAATAGTTGAAAGCATGGAACAATATCGACGGGGGAATCCAGAGGACAAAATTAATACAAAATGGGAATGTTTCAAAACTAGTATAGAAACAGCTAATGCCATCTTACCAGTGAAAGAAAACAAGAAAAATCGAGTAATCTGGTAATCTGATAATCCTAGTTTCAAGTATGGATGACTGAGAAAATTATTAACAAAATGACACAAATAAAGAAAGCAAAAAAAAAAAAAAAACACTTCAGACTATTCATTAATAGACAAAGAAATACGAATTATGTGTAGAACTGCAAAGGAAACATGGATTCAGTAAAAATGCAAAGAAATAGAGGATCTTGAAATAAAACACAGAACCAAGGAAATACATGCAAATAAAAGAAAACTTACAAACAAGGAAAACATTTAACAAGAAATGGTTGTATTAGGAGGAAGGATGGAAAAATTATTGTTGATAAGAAAGATATAATAAAAAGATGGACTGAATACACAGAAGACCTGTTTTGGGATAACAGAGGTGACAAACCGCCAATCCATAATTTTCAAGAGGGACCAAACATATTAAAGTCTGAAGTAGAGAATTAAACAGATGAAGCAGGGAAAAGCTGCAGGTCCAGACAACATAACTGCAGAAATGTTAAAATCAGTATCTACTTTTGGAATTGATACTATCACAGAAATATGCAATGACATTTATAACTATGGGTACATTCCCAGGGACATGAAAACATCTGTTTTTATCACACTACCCAAAAAATCAAAAGCTTTTGATTGTGAAGATTACAGAACTATTAGCCCAATGAGTCACGTAACTAAGCTACTCTTGAAGATAATACAAGCAAGAATTCAAAATAAAATAGAGAAAGAAGTTTCTGAAGAGTAATTTGGATTCCGTAAAAACAGTGGTACTCGAGAGGCCATAATTTGTCTAAAGATGCTGACTGAAAAATATATAGAAGTTTAGAAAATATTTATGCATGTTTTATAGATTACAAAAAAGCTTTCGACAGAGTGCAACATGAACAACTAATTGCAGCTCTTCAAAACATAGGACTAGATGAAAAGGATATCAGACTAATTAGAAACTTATACTGGGAGCAAAAAGCAACAGTAAGATATGACAACATCTGCTCACCCCAGATAGAGATCAAGAGAGGAGTAAGACAAGGATGTGTGCTGTCGCCTAGCCTTTTCAACTTATGTACAGAAACCATTTTTAAAGAAGTTGTAGAATTACCAGGACTGCACATCAATGGTAGAATAATAAACAATCTGAGATATGCTGACGACACATTGTTGCTAGCAGAGAGTGAGCAAGAGTTGCAAGACCTAGTGGAGCAAGTAAACAGAAGGAGTGCAGAATTTGGATTAGATATAAATTTGAAAAAGACAAAAACCATGATATTTAGCAAAGAAAATAATCAGCTAACAATGAATATCACAGTGAACGAGGTGAAATTGGAACAAGTTAAAAATTTCTTATATCTTGGAAAAATAATAACATGTGACGGCAGAAGTGAAACAGAAGTCAAGAAAAGAATAGGGATAGCCAAAAACATTTTCAACAACATGCAAAAGTTACTGACATCAAGAGAAATAAGCAATACAGTAAAAATGATAATTGTCAAATGTTATGTATTCTCAACCTTACTGTATGGCACTGAGACATGGACAATCAACAAACAACTGGAAAATCGTTATCAATTCTTTGGTGATGTGGATATACAGAAGATTAGGTCGTATTTCATGGAAACAAAAGCTATCAAATACAGAGGTACTGAGGAAATTGGGAATGAAAAGAGAGTTGCTAGGTGAAATAAAAAAGAGACAAGTGAAATATTTTGGCCCATTAAAAGACATAACAGTATTGTAAAGATCACCCTAGAGGGAAATGTTCACGGTAGGCGAGCAAAAGGCAGACAGCGTTACAAGTGGGAGGAAAACATCAAGAGATGGACGAACAGCAGTATGAGTGAATGTACGTCAAGGACAAGAGACAGGGCTTGTTGGAGATCCATTACAGCCAACCTTCATTGTGGAGACGGCACCTGATTGATTGATTGACTTCATTACTTTGCATTCATGAATGTGTTTGGGTAGCCGCTAAAATATTTGGGTTCACATTGTTTGCTTCTTAGTGAACTAATAACATTCATAACTGATATCAAATGAATTAAAAAATCTGTCGCGTACAGCCCTCGTGACCAAACAAGTGACTCATGCTAACCTCGGGGGACCCTGAGTTTCGCATGCCTGTTGTATATAATGCACAGAAACGGGCACTCCCTCGCAACTTACACTTTGATACAACATCGTAAGGGCAAGAGCTGAAATGATGGAAAAAAATATAGAATGTTCCTGCATGTTTTCTTGCATTTATAGATAGCTTTTTGCTTCTGTTGTAATTACTGTTCACAAACCGTTCTTCTGCACATTTATATGATTAGATTTGGGTATTTCGATCATTTATAAAATGTCTCTGTATATATCTAGATTTGCATAAGCGCAAACAACTATCCGTTCTCACACAACTATTTACATTTGCTAATACCTATGGTTTCTTATTCGGTGTTTGTCCTGTACCAAGTTGACAGTTTGTATACCTTTATTTACTGCTGTGCCATAAGTAAAAGTGCCATCTGCATGGCAACATGTCACTCAACAATTGCTCGGTTCTTCATCTGAGGTTTCTCACTGCCCCCTATAACAAGTAAAACAAGCATGTGTCTATACATGTCAAGAGCAGCACGAGCACGCATTACCTGCCAGTCGCATGACATTCAATGTCTAAGGAAGCAGAACTCACGACACAGTGATCGCTCTTCACTCATTACTGCATAAGGCATACCACTAATTATGGTTCGGTCACCATCTGATGATCACACTTGCAAACCATTTTCTCGAAAACTGCCTCTTAGATCGCAACGATTTTTGCATGCACTCTTAGAATATCTATGACGAAAAATAAATAGTAATCTTTAGTCCATAGATGCTCAGGATGCTGAATACCAGCCAGTTCCTTTGATCTTTTCGAACTATTGTAATTAGATGGGGTGAACTTTTAGATTTTACCGTAACAATCTGAATTTCATGTTCTATTTTGTTTTCAGAGGCGTGTCTTTACATTGACACATTGATGGGTGAAGTAAATTTATTTGTTGTCATTTATGTTCAACTGAGTTGAGTTGAGCTGAGTCAAGAATGACATCATAGAACTCAGGGCATTCCCAAATGCGCTCTGTACCGATCTTCAGCAACCAGCGCAGAGTTCCAATTCTAATGGTACCCGAAGCAGTATGATTATATGTCCATCTTGCCATTCCTCTGAGTGTAGTATGCCGCCCAGGCCCTCTGGTCACACCCAGGTGTATCATTCTCTCCAGGCCATGATCATCTATTTTCTCTTCTACTTGTTCCCAAATGACCTTGACCACATCTGCCTGGCATGTATCAATTCACCACCCAGTGTTGCAGATCCAGCCAATCTGTCTGCCTTGTTGAACTGTAAACATGTCAAAAGTGTGCAACAGTTAGTATTCAACTTCAGTTACCATTAGACCCCTATAGTGTATCTTAACTGCACAGCAAATTGTATTATGGCTGAGACATTTCGATATGGAGATGTATTTGTTGCAAGTGTAGATTTACCTATAGGGTTGATGATATTCAATAAATCATTAAAAAAAAAAAAATTTTTTATCATTCCGAATCTGACGATCCCAGAAGGTTGATAATATTTACTGGCTGAACCAGGTGTAATCTATTTCAACAAAATGACTAAGAGCTCGTGGGCCGAAACATTTGTCGACGAGAGATTAATTCTACTGATGATTGGTAGACTCCTGCTGTACATGCTCCCCTGAGGAGCTTCTTCTTATTATCAACACATTTGGTCCAGAAATGAATGCCTTTTTTTTTTTAGAAAGACTCAGGTTTCAGAACATCAACATCACACATCTTAAATGCACTGTGTTTGTTTTTTCAGCAACTTGTCTTTTGACTTTAGCTCAAGCTCTATCTGGTTGAGTTGTAAATGATATGCAAGGGAGTCGCAGAGAAGTGTGACCATATTCATTATTGATTTTGACAGTGAGATACACCTTTGTCAAAAATATGTATCGTCAAAGTTGACTTTTTCCTTAGCAGGCCGTGTCCAAATTTGATCTTTTGTAATTGATGTCGTTGGTACTTTTTCTTCCTCTGATACGGCATTATGATAGGTGGTATTATCCATTACTAGGTCCAAAATTTGAAGAATGTCATTATCCATCCAATGCAGGAAAAGTGTCCATTTATTTTGTTTGGTAGTCCCTACCATCCGTATTTTTTGAATGGAAAATAAGTACAGCATCTTGGACAAGACCTTTTTCACTGCTTCCTGCATCAGTGAGTTCAGTTGAGTTGATACAGATATCGACATGACAGCACACGGGACACTTCCATAAGCGCCCTGTCCCAATCTTCGCAGCCAATGCAAAGTTCTAAAACTAATGGTGCCAGTAGCGTTCTGATTAAACCTCCGTCTTGCCTTTCTTCGGAGACTAGAGTATCGGCAGGAACTCCTACACTCCCCGCTACACCAGTCCCACCAGTCTTTGGTGATCCATCTGCTACTCTGAACTGTACACACTCTCCCGCAGTTACCCACCACGTCTGCCTTCTCATGCATCAGTAATACACCAAGTTGTGCAAAGCCAGCCAGTTTGTCCGCATGTTAATTTCCCAAAAACCGGAGAAAAAAATCAAGACAATACACTTCCCTTGTGTTTTCTGCAGTAAAGCATGCCACTCTGCACGAAGCATGCCTGTGCTGACCTTCCTCAGGATGCTTTCTGAAACAGTTACAATCACGATGTGTGTGTGTGTGTGTGTGTGCGCGTGTGTGTGTGTGTGTCGTGTTGCCTAATTAGCGAAAAGCTGCAGTGACCGCATCCATCTCCATTCTGAAGCTGAATGTCCACCATTAACTTTTGCTAAGAAACCCCTAGCACTTCTTTCGCCTCTTGACACTGAACTGTCTGTGTAAATGATCAAATCCTCTAAGCGAGCATTATCTTGAATTAATTGCAGCATATCCATCTCCATGCCACCTGCTGCACAGTCTCTGCATTCCCGGCTCAGCGCGATTATGACCTTACACAAGTCTGACTGTTCAGGTGGCACTTTGACCAACTCCTCTCCTCGCCTAATATTCTCAAGGATGCAAACCTGATTGTGTCTCTGCCTGAGTCATCCATGTCTTCTTTCGTATCAGCCGCTGACCCTTAACTGCACCCAAAGCTTCGTGCAAAGGGTGGTCTTTGTCTGCAGCTACCCTGAGATATGACTTTCACTGAACCACCAAAGCTACTGAGCTTTGAGTGATCCTTAAAAGGTTTTAGTAGTGGAATCAGATAGCTGTGCACCCAGTCCTGCGGTACGGATGCTGTCCTCATGCTGCGGTTAAAACAGATGGCCATCTCTGAGAGGTCTATATCGCTCAAAGCCTTCATGTGGCCATACTTGTCCCGATCAGGCCCTGGTGCAGTGTCTTTTTTTTTTTTTTTAAAATTTGTTTGATATCTTCTACTTGTATCATGTCTTCATAATGCATATTCTTTAAGGTGCCAGCTAACTCTTTTCTAACTGCATCACTGATGTCTACATCATTATGATCTGTCTGAGCTATAAACCTATGGAGAAAAGCCTTTCGTTTCTCCTTGTCTTTTGTCACACGCACACCATCGTCTCTACAAATTATTCCCACTGTCATAGGCTCATCTTTTCTTTGCATCTGCTTTTGCAGTTTCTTTAGTTTCCTAAATGTTTTATCGCCTCCCATATCATTATTAAAAGCTTCATAATTTGCTCTTTTGGCCTCTGCAGCACAGCGCTTTAAAACTTTCACCTTATCTTTTTTAACATTCTCCGCCATCTTCATTTCCTCTCGTGAGCATGAGGGTGTCTGTCGTACTTTCTTAAGTTGCTTCACTGCGGCTCTCTTTGCCTTCCACGCCTGTTCTACTTCTGGAGTCCACCATGGCTGTAGAAAATTAGTTCTGGCAGTTCTGTTGCATGCTCCCTGTCTGAGGCGCCCAAGTAGGTTGGTGGTCCACTTATACCGGAAGGTCTTGCGTGCTCTCCCAGCCTTAACCTTACTGGGTTTGAAATCAGTACTAAAGATGTAGGTGATCACTCTTATGGTAAATTAGGACAGTCCATTTAACATCATAAACAGACGAATGGGAGACAAATGTCAAGCCGATGGCTGTGTCTGCATTGCCAGACCTCATCTAGTCGGCCTCCCATCATTGATGCAGACCATATCGGTGTCAACCATGGCCTCTGCAAGAGCTATTCCCTGTCGGTTTTCTCCGCTGCTGTCCCATTCTCTATTCCTTGCGTTGAAATACCCACATAAATAAAAATATTACTGCAGGAAATGTCAGGTCACCCTAGCATTGCCTGTCTGCTATGGAAGGGGCAATGGATGTCTCGTAGTCGTCTGTACGCCTGGTGCTGTCCCACACGCCCGCCAGACGTCCAACGTTCACGACCAACTCACCTGTCCAGTTCCTCAGCAGGTTGACATGTGGTGCGGTACTGATGTTGTCTTAATGCTGTGGTTAAAGCAGTCGTTTCTCTCTGCCAGGTATACATCGCTCAAAGCCTTTATTTTGCATCTGCCTTTGCTGTTTCAAGAATTTCACCAGTTCCACCTAATCCTTTTTCCCATTCTCCGCCATCTCCACTTCCTTTCGTGAGCTTGTGGGTGTCTGTCGTACTTTCATTAGATGCTTCTCTGCAGCTATCTTTGCTTTTGCGACTTTTCTAATTCTGGTTCCCACCATGGTGACTGCAGAAAATTAGTTTTAGCAGTCCTTTTGCATGTTCCCTGTCTGAGGCGTCCAAGTAGATTCCTGGTCCACTTATACCGGAAGGTCTTGCGTGATCTCCTAGCCTTAACCTTACTGGGTTTAGAAAGCAGGACTGAACGTGGTAGGTGATCACTCTCATGGTCGTTCAGGACAGTCCATTTAACATCTAATACCGACGACTGGGAGACAAATGTCTAGTCGATGGTTGTCAGCATCGCTAAACCTCACTGCCATTCTAGTCGGCCTCCCATAATTGATGCAGACCATATAGGAGTCAACCATGGCCTCTGCAAGAGCAATTCCCTGTCGGTTTTCTCCGCTGCTGTCCCATTCTCTGTTCCTCGCGTTGAAATCCCCGCATATGAGCAAACTTTCAACTGGTAACTCCTCCATAGTACTGTATACTATATCTATAAGTGAGTATAATGCTCTGGTCTTTGCTGCTTGGAATATTCCTTTAATGTTCACTGTTTACTGATTGCTATTCTTTAGGATAGGTATTATGGGCATTAACCCAGGATCCATCCAAATACACAATATCATAGCCTTGCTTCCGTCGTTCACGGATCTGCCCCAGGTATATGCTTGGACTAGCAATCAAATGTTGCTTTTCACAAATAATATTCTTTCTACCTACAGTTTTCCTTTCAGGATGAACCCGGTGGCTCTTACAATATTCCACGAACTCCTTTTTGAAATGTCAATACTGCATTGTGATTTCAATGGTAATTTCAGTTTTCGGAGAGTAACAAGTTGATTTGTCCCCAACATTTTAAAGATTTCACGTCAAATGACATCTACATCAAAGTCGTCAACTGTTGTTTTGCTTCCTTGCGTGACATGAGTGTACTCTGTTTCCTGTCTAATCTAACGGTTAAATGATGCTCTGTATAGAGCAAGATGCTAATCATGTTTATTTCTCTGCGTCATAATTATCACAATATAAATGCCCCATCTTAGATTCCCTGAGGAAGTACTGGTACAGTAAAACGGTGCTGTAACCTTCTGCATAGTTATAAATTTGCATCTTAAATTCTTTTTGAAATTGATGTCCATATCAGCTTTTATATGCTATATAACCCAACACTCATTTGTGGTTGCTCCTTTGACTAAACAACCTTTACCGGCGTTTAATTTCGGCGTCAGGTCACTAAGAGTGCCATTTTCACACCAGAAAATCATGAAATTACGTAGGTTTTTTTTTTTTTAACCCACTGTTAAACCAGTAATAGTGCACATTACTTCCTGAAACCAAGAAAGGTAAACCTTCCAAAAGGCTTCCAAGACAGTTTCAGGTGTGATCATAAGATTTTAAACAAACTATAGGTTGCCCCTTATTAGTGTATAATATCCAGTTCATCACACAAACCACCGCGGACGCCGGTGAACGCAATTCTGTATGAAATCTACAGCTCACGGTAAACCCAGATGTATTCAGCTAATTATATGAGAAATTGGTGTGCAACACTTTCATGTACAAGAAAATGGACAAGCAATCTTTAACTAGACGTAAAGTTAAACATATACATATACATATCTTCAGAAGCGTTACCTAAAGCCTACGAGCTTGGTTTGAGTTCCTCAAAACGATTTCTTTCACTTCCAATACTGGCTTACTTTTGACTGGTAAGAGAGCCTTATAAACTTCTTATAAATATTAATAACTGGTAAAGTGTTTTATCATAATTTGTGTTATCTCGCTGGTGTATATTGCAGACCGAGGAATGGACGAAACCACAAATCGAACTGAGATAAGGAATCCAGAAAAGATCTGCCGGGAATTAAGATGTGGAATAGGTGAGATGATTATTGAATTTCGTTTGTTTAAATTAAAAGATGTACTTTTGTTAGACACTTTACTAAATGCATTGATGCATTGATTTTCAATACATCTTATATGTGACATGGGACAGAATGATGGCCAACTGAAAAGTGAAGCTAATTCAGACAAAGCACTATTGTCCCTGCTATCAGACGTTTGAAATATTCTTGAAATTGTGTATCGTTTCTACAATGGTGGCTGGCGTAATGCTGACAACATCACCCATCAAGTACCCAGTGCTTTATGAAATAGTTTCACTCCTTTACGTCTAAAGCGCCTGGAGTTGTGGAACGAGTCTTTTACTGCACAGTAGAGATTCGTTGCAGGTAATATAAACGTTTACTGCTGTCTTTATATATATTAGATGTAGTGCGCCCCTCCCCCACTCATCCCACCATATTGGGATGTTTTATGCAACCGACAATGCAAACCAGTAGTGTCAGAGCTATCAGTGGTATCAGAGCTGTCAGCCGTATCAGAGCTGTCAGCGGTATCAAAGCTGTCAGGGGTATCAGAGTTGGCAGCAGTATCAGAGCTGTCAGCGGTATCAGAGCTGATAGCGGTATCAGAGCTGTCAGGGGTATCAGAGTTGGCAGCAGTATCAGAGCTGTCAGCGGTATCAGAGCTGATAGCGGTATCAGAGCTGTCAGCGGTATCAAAGATGTCAGCGGTATCAGAGCTGTCAGTGGTATCAGAGCTGTCAGCGGTATCAGAACTGTCAGCGGTATCAGAGCTGTCAGGGGTATCAGAGTTGGCAGCAGTATTTGAGTCGGTTAACTCTTCCCTTAGAAAAGTGAAAATCTGAATTTAGCAAGGCTCCAAACAACTCCTTGGACATCAAAGTGAAATCCATGTCCAAGCGGTGCATACTAGAAAATAGACTATGATGTCTGGCAGGCGGAATCGAATACATCTGGTTTAATTATCTAGTAAACAGTGACAGGCCTAGTAAGCCTGAAATGGATAAAAACCTGGTCTAAGAAAACATGAAAAGAAATCGAAAACCTGGGGCTAAAAGGCAAACCTTAAAAAAGAAAGAGGAAGAGGTCCCAATCTCTTCAGATACTTGAGCTGTCATTTTTTTTTTAAAGCCGCGGAAATGGACCTCTATTACTTCGAGCATAATTATGCTAGCTGGATAACTTCCAAGCTTTAGAACCGCACACATTGCATATAATTTGGTGGGTCAACTAACATGATGCATCTCTTTTCTGTTCATCTGGATGTATCTTCATAACGTTAAGATATGTAAAATTCTTGAAATAAAACTAGCTGTCGTATTTAAGGAGATATATTTGTACACATCGGATTCATTAGCAGTCCGCGATTGTACCGGACAGTAAGATCCTAGCACTGACATGCAAACAACCAATCCTAATTTTTGGGTCATTAACAGGGAATGACACTAACATTTATTGACTGGCTCTTGTTTATGGGATTCGAAGATGGTTATGTAGTTATGTATAAAGAGAAGAAAACAAAAATAGCTGCTGTTTGATTTGAAAAAGCTAGGGGTTAACGCATATCACTGACGTATACATATTAATATCTCTTTTTGTGGTAATTCGATGTTGTTGCTTTCTATTCCTTTTTGATGATTATCATCATCACAGCAACATAAGATGCCTTGCCGACTGGAGTGGGCGATCATACTTCACAATCTGCGATCCCTTGCAGCATGTATCAGTTCGTGTGCTGACACACCTCCATGCCTTGCAACAAGACTGTAAAGAACCTTCTTTCGTTGTCTTCATCTATCTCTCCATCCACTGATCTTTGCAGTGGTCACAACAAGTTCCATTTTCTCTTTTCTCATAACATGGCCAAAAAATGACTGCCTCCTTCTGATATCTGTGATAAGTTGTCTTTGGGCTTCCGGCTCTATTAAAGCCTCATGGTTGCTCTTTTTGGCTGTCCAAGGTTTTTTAAGCATTTTTCTGTAAAACCACATCTCTGAGGTCTCAAGAAATTGTTTGGCCTGCCTACCGATTGTCCAGGACTCACAGCCATATGATAAAACTGGATGTATGTAGCTACCAAGAATTCTTTTTTTTTCAACCTTCAATGACGGAGATATATTGGAAACGATTCTCTTTATTTGATAAAATGCAGTTTTTGTCTGTCCTATTCTGTTTCGTATCTCAGTAATGCATCTTCCACCTGATGTTATCCATGTGCCCAAATACTTAAATGTATGTACTTGTCCTAAAATAACACCACTAACTTTTGTTTAACATTTATGAATAATTTTGTTCTTTGATACCACCATTACTTCTGTCTTTTCATTATTCAAACTGAGGACCATTCTTCCACTTTCTAACACCACAATGTCTATCATTTCCTGTAGTTCTTTCTGATTTGTTGCTATCAATACTGTGTCATCAGCATAATGTAAATTGTTTATATTTTGCCCATCAACCACAATTCCGGGCATTTCAATTAAAGATCTCATTATATATTCACTGTATAATGAAAATTAATCAGGTGACAGTATAAGTAGAAATCAATCTTTACTTCAGAAGCCTTTTTCTGACAATGTCCTTAGAATGTATATTGCATTGTTTTTACTTTTTCCTTCTACAAATCCACATTGTTCATCTCTGATTTCTGCTTTTGTTTCTGACTCTGCTAATAATTATTCTCAGTAACATCTTAGTCATGTGACTCAAAAGACCTACTGTGCCATGACCCTCACATTCATAGGTTACTAATAACTCTGGTATCATTTCCATCTAATCCTATAATTTGAAGGCATGCAATTAGTTTATCTTGCTGCGCCTTGTCAAAGGCCTTTTTGTAATCAATCAAACATGCCTAAAGAGTTTTCTGAACTTCTGTATATTTTTCAGTCAGCATCTTAAGAAGAAAAAAAAATGGTTTCCTTAGTGCCACAATTTTTCTGAAACCTAAACTTTTCCTCAGACACCTAATTATTTATTTTCTTTTTGTTATTGAATTACTTCTGTGTATGTTAGGATCTTGATTTGATTTTGTTTGTTAGTATTCGAGTTGTGGACATGACCCCCAGTTGAGTCAGAATCGCATGGAGTACTCGGGACAACCTCCTGCTTGCCTTTCTTCAGAGCCTCGAGTATCGGCAGGAACTCCTACACTCCCCGCTACACCAGTCCCACCAGACTTTGGTGATCCATCTGCTCCTCCGAACTGTATACACTCTCCCGCAGTTACCCACCACGTCTGCCTTCTCATGCATCCGTATTACACCAAGTTGTGCAAAGCCAGCCAGTTTGTCCGCATGTTAATTTCCCAACACCGGCGTATCCCGGAGAAAAAATCCAGACAATACACTCACCCTGTGTTTTCAGTTACAATCACGATGTGTGTGTGTGTGTGTGTGTGTGTGTGTGTGTGTGTGTGTGTGTGTGTGTGTTTCGTGCTATCTAACTAGCGGAAAGCTGCAGTGACCCCCTCCATCTCCATTCTGAAGCTGAATTTCGACCATTAACTTTTGCTAAGAAACCCCTAGCACTTCTTTCGCCTCTTGACACTGAACCGTCTACCTGCCTACTAGTCTCTAGATACCCGGCGCAGTGCAATTATGACCCTACACAAGTCTAACTGTTCAGGTGGCACTTTGACCCACTTCTCTCCTCGCCTAATGTTTTCAGGGATGCAAACCTGTCTGACTGTGTCTTCTGCCTGAGCCATCCATGTCTTCTATCGTATCAGCCGCTGACCCTTAACTGCACCCAAAGCTTCGTGCAAAGGGTGGTCTTTGTCTGCATCTGTCCTGAGATATGACTTCCACTGCACCACCTTGTGACGATTCTAAAGCTACTGAGCTTTGAATGATCCTTAACAAGTTTTGGTAGTGCAGTCAGATAGCTGTGCACCCAGTCCTGCGGTACTGATGTTGTCATAATGCTCTGGTTAAAACAGTTGGCCATCTCTGATAGGTCTACATGGCTCAAAGCCCTCATGTGGTGATACTTGACCCGATCAGGCCCTGGTGCAGTGTCTTTTGCCTTTTTTAAAAATTTGTTTGATATCTTCTACTTGTATCATGTCTTCATAATGCATATTCTTTAAGGTGCCAGCTAACTCTTTTCTAACTGCATTCCCGATGTCTATATCGTTATGATCTGTCTGAGCTATAAACCTATGGAGAAAAGCCTCCCCTTTCTCCTTGTCTTTTGTCATACACACACCATCGTCTCAACAAATTATTCCCACTGTCATAGGCCCATCTTTTCTTTGCATCTGCCTTTACAGTTTCTTTAATTTCCTAAATGTTTTATCGCTTCCCACTTGGGTCACTGGTTACCAACAATGGTGACACAATGAAAGAAATTAAACGGCGACTATCAATTGCTCCTCAAAGACTAAAACAACTGAATAAATTATGGAATTGTACAGATAGAATTACAAAGGTCAGATTTTTAAGAGCATGCATCTTTCCCATTGCAACATACGCCTGTGAGACCTGGACACTTACTAAACAAGCGGAACAGCGCATAAATGCATTTGAATATAAATGTTACAGACAGGTTCTAAGAATATCTTGGGTAAAGAAAAGAACAAATGCATCAATACTTCAAGAGCTGAATATTGAAGAGGGTTGGCTAGTAAAGACAATAAAACAAAGAAAATTGAAATATTTTGGTCACTTGAAACGTCATGGAAGTCTAGAGAGAACAATAATGGAGGGGTATATGCCTGGGAAGAGAGGAAGAGGAAGGCCAAGGAGAAGATGGGTGCAGGATGTGGCAGATGATCTCCAGATGGGTGTATCAGGCGCAGGACATCTTGCTCATGATAGGAAGGTTTTCCGGAGGGTTGTTATGGCAGCGAGGTTCCGCGAGGGACATGCTACTGAATGAATGAATGAATATCATTCACAAGAGCTTCCTACTTTGCTCTTTTGGTCTCTGCAGCAATACGCTTGAAAACCTCCACCTTATCTTTTTTCACATTCTCCGCCATCTTTATTTCCTCTCGTGAGCATATGGGTGTCTGTCGTACTGTCTTTAGTTGCTTCACTGCGGCTTTCTTTGCCTTCTACACCTGTTCTACTTCTGGAGTTCTGGCTGTCCTGTTGCATGCTCCCTGTCTGAGGCGCCCAAGTAGGTTGTTGGTCCACATATACCGGAAGGTCTTCCGTGATCTCCCAGCCTTAACATTGAGTGTAGAAATCAGTACTGAACATGTAGGTGATCACTCCCATGGTCAATTAAGACAGTCCGTTTAACATCATAAACAGACGACTGAGAGACAAATGTGAAGTCGAATGCTGTGTCTGCTTCGCCAGACCTCATTGTCATTCTAGTCGGTCACCAATAATTAATTCTGACCATATTGGAGTCAACCATGGCCTCTGCAAGAGCAAATCCCTATTGGCTTTCTCCGCTGCTTTCCCATTCTCTATTCCTCGCGTTAAAATCCCCACATATGTGTAAACTATCAGCTGGTAACTCCTCCAATTCCTTGAGCCAGCCCATTGTTCTCTTTTGACAAAACAGTATACCGTGGCATATATATTTATGAGGTTCCAACTTGAGCCGCTAAACCCCACCTGTATTCCTTAAACCTCTCTTTCACTGTGATTCCACTGGCTCAAGTCGAGCACCACATGCTTCACTCCCTTCTTCACCACCAGACTTTGCCGATGTCTCTCCTGTCCAACAGGGTTTATATAACGAACCTATCCAGGGCAATGATATCTGTCTGTATTTAGCTCCTGCAGCATGATGACATCAAATCAAAAATCAACCTCTCCATTTGAAAACCTCTCTGCCTAGCACTGTGACTGTTCCAGTATCCTATTCTTACATGACTGAAGCCCAATCTCTGAGCGTTCGTCTTGTTCTCCTAGCACCTCCTATTTATATGCCTTTTTCTCCCCCCAATCCCTCGTCGTCTCCTCCTCACTCTCTCTTTATGAACTGCTGAAAAATGTGTCAAGCGCAGAGAACGTGCTCCGTAGCTCTAGTGACAGTTCCTAATAATATTTCTTAAATCCATATGCGAACAAAATAGTACTGCAGGAAATTACAGGTCACCCTAGCATTGCCTGTCTGCTAGGGAAGGGGCAATGGATGTCTCGTAGTCGCCCCTACGCCTGGTGCTGTCCCACACGCGCGCCAGACGACCGACGTTCACGACCAACTCACCTGTCTAGTTCCTCAGCAGGTTGGCATGTGGTGCCATACATAATGCATGTATTGACATTGTACGCGAGCCTCTCTGTTTTCAAGCAGTGTTCATTCACCTTTGCAATAAAACCCTACCTACACTTCTTACCTCTCACTACAGACCCATATGTATATATTATGATTTCACCTGGGCGTGAATCTGCATTCATAAGTTCTTGCACTGTTGTCTGTTTCACCAGCTATCCATCCCTGCCAGCATCGGTCCAAGGTAACTATCGCTGTGTGCCAGTTGTTTTGCTGGGCGGCCCTGAGAAACCATTATTCATCATCCGCTATATTGTCAGCAACACTAACAGTTCTTTCTGATGGTGATTGTTGACATTGCCATCCAAGAGCCACCTCTTTGCAGCCACTGTCCATTGCTATCCCCGTTAAGGCCTCATGCACATCCCTGTCCGTTGCGACTTTAAGGTACTTTTTTGCCTTTAAGTCCTTGTATCTTTCAGATACGGATGGTAATACAAGAATGTGCCGCATTCACATAATTCTCTGTTGCATTTACTCTTCAAAGTGACTCACATGGCTTGATGTTGTATGCGTTCGAACTTCTCTGTTTGGATATGAGATTATGTTAACAGTCACAAGCCACACTCTATTACCGAAATTACCAGTTGCTATTAGAATGTATACAGCATTTTCTTATCCATAACCGCTAATGTCATGAGATGCTCATATGTCTTAAATTATTATTTAATATTTTTTTAAATATACAATTCCATGAGTGATGGTTAAATGTGGCTTTTTTTATAGGGGCATTGTCAGAATTAACACTGAACTGATTTCTAATGCAGATGTCTTAGAGGATAGCATTGCGTTACTGAAACTCCACAACACAGAGCTAGATGCTGAATGTAAGTACAATATACTATCATTAGCAACTTCATCATCAGCAACATTTACATAGTTTGAGGCACAAAAGACAACAAAATAGTGTTATATACGGGTTGATGGTTACACAAACTTAACGTATAAATGAACTGGCAAGATCTGAGTGATCTGGTTCAGAAATCAGAGACATAAATGCAGCGAGACGGTATTGCAGGAGAACACGGCCATGTCGAGAGGGAGGCAAAGAAATAGAGGAGAGAGAGCCCGAGAACTCAATGACTGCATGTGTATAGATGTATTTCGTGCAAGGTACACTTATATGTAATAACCAGTTGAATACGTCATGTACTGTCATAGTCTCATGTTTATATGTGTTTTTCTGTCAGGGTGTACATTTCCTGCATTAGCCGCCCGTGATTAACACGAATACAATACTTTTGTGTAGGCGAGATCGGCAATGAAATTCACGCATGGCTGCACTTGTGAAATAATTTTGTAAACATTCGCCACGCTTGAAGTTTGAAGTAAACGATGTGTGTCAGTTATAGTATATTCATTGTTTCAGGGGTATAGAAATTATCAGTCCGGAAAAAAAGATTTAAGAAACTGGCTGCTTTAAGGAAACAGTAGCATCTGCGCAATTGTCAATTACAAAACTGTATGGAAATGAGAAACGTTAGATCACATGCAAAAATTCGTACTGATCCGTGCAGCAGCTTTCCAACTATTTGTAAAAGTCTGAGGTCAAGATTTGGGCATGTAGGAAAACCACTCATATTTTCACAGACCAATCAGCAAATAGGTCGGTAATTCAGCATTACGTCGGCCGTCTTTACTTCCCCAGGACATACATCCGATTACCCATAGTGCCGATTGGTCTGTAAAAATATGGGTGCTCTTCCCATATGCCCGATGCGCCTAAGGGCGTGAGGGATCTTTACTTTCTTTACTTTACTAGACCTGCTATGCCCCATACCCCGCCAGCTGTGGGTTTCGATCTCGTCGCACGAGTCGCACTCGTAACGGAACGGACTATACTATTCTTCAAATTCTCCCAGAGCGGATTCAAAGCACAGCCATTCGAGCCTGCAGACGAAATTTAACCACTATGCTACTGCGGCTTTCAATGCAGGATGATTTCCGTTGCATATACTTGCCATTCGAAACAGTACCTTACAAATCATTATTCATAGAGAGACAACTGTAAATATAATTCACTTTTTACATTAGGATAAATAACGTTCTATTTAAAGACGCTTGCATATAGAAGCATTTGATGCTTGAGACATTTTCATATTATAATATCGATGTCATTGGATGTTAGTAAAAGAACACATGCTATCTACAACCAGTTTCAACAAACGGTTGTAAATCCTGAACAATTAATAAACAAGCGAAACAACATCTTTAGGCCTTGGAGATGTGGCTTTACAGAAAAATCCTTAGAATTCCTAGACATACGAAAAGCAACCCAGATGTTTTGAATGAGGCGAGGGCTCGAAGACTACTTATCACAAACATCAGAAAGAGGTAGTGATCGTTTTTTGATCATATTATGAAAAGAGGGAAACTGAAACATATCGTGACCACTTGAAATATCTGTGGACGGAGAGGCAGAGTCAGACACCGCTAGAAGATTCTTGACAGCCTTTTGTCATGATATGGAACACATGGCATGTCAACACATAAACTGATACACACATTTGCAGCTGATAGATTGTGGTGAGGCAGTCAAGGCATTTGATGGTAATGATGAATATAAATGTGTTGTATCTAGTTTCCATTGATATATTATTGCGCCTTTTATTTATTTTTGTCTAAACGCTGTTTCATGTTGCTCTCAGATAGAAGCCAATAAACGTGTATTATTTATTACGCAGTAAAAGCGTGCAAATCAGAAAAAAATCAGCTGGAGCTGGACAGTTCTAGGAAAGATAAAGTTATACTTTACCTGAAGAAGAAACTTGGTGAGTTCCCTTTAGAATGTGGCCAAATGTTAGTTGCATAGATCCTTGTTCAGAATAGTTATCAGTGCTGTCTTCTCTCAAGTAAATCAACATTAATGTGCGTTCTTTTGCGTCAACGCTTTTTTTTTTTTTCAAGCAGTCACGGTGAAATAGTGGGTTTGACGGTTCAGACTGATGAAGTTGTTCGAAAACTGGGATGTTTTATAACTGCAAAAATTGTCTCCATAAGAATTAATGTCAATTTGGTCAATCAATTTCCACATTGTTGATGGTTGTTTAAATATCGAAACTTTTATATCAATATATTATGAATAAAATTATACACCCCCCCCCCCCCAACCCCCCTCCCTACCCCAAACAAAACAAAAAAAGGTGAAAATGTATACCACTTTATTGTTCACCATGCTTCCTCCCTCCCCCTCCCTTCCCGACGCGTTCCCAAATTCACATTGAGCACAATAAGTAGATTATTTATCAGTGAGGATTTAAAATTGAATTGTTCGTTACGTTTATGATGTAGAATAGTTGTTACAAGTAACAATTTTATGAGAATGACAATTAGACAGATCATATTTCTTGTAAACGGAATTATCTGTCAGAAAAACTGCAGGTAGCAATTCAACTTATTCAAAAAGTAAATTTCCCTGTTTCCGAAAAAAACAAAACATTTTAGGCAGTAGTAGTTCGGCTAACAGCCTTGCTAATCGATATTGGCTCTACTTAATTGAGGAAACAATTAGATTTGTTCCAGACTTCTGTAACTTACCAAGTCTGTATAAGCGAGAAGTTTGTGAGCCACCTGGGGTGAGTATGTGTGCAGTTACCTCACTGTTAGGAGTATTTTTCGGGAGTGACTATATTTGTTTATTTTTTTCAGTTTTAAAATATCTGGATTTGCTTTCTGTGCTTTGGTTAAAATTTTGCATTTGTCCTTTAAGATAATATCCATCCTCCTTTGATAGTTCGATTTGTTTATTACCAGAACACTCGTTTTCTTTACCTGGCCCCAAAACTATCTAGTGTTCATTAACATTATAGCCTTCAAATCGCTAATAAGGTCTTTGGTTATTTTAAAAAAGTCTGCTCAGACGGTGTTATGCGTAGGGTTGCTCTGAATCAAGCAGTTCAACCTTGAGCAACCTGACCTACTCTGCAAATGTAGGCAGTAACGTTGAGATTTGGCCACAAAGCATTTCAGACTGGGCTTTTGACACAATCTGGGTGGCATACTTGGGTTTAATGAAGAATTTTAATCCACAGTTTTTTTTTTAAAGAATCACAACCTATGACGATGGCTAGTGTGACAAGCAAGACTCATTCGCGTTGAAAATGACTATTCCACAATTAGAGCATGATATGTTATGGCCATTGTTGTCTTTTGTGCTTTTTCTCAGACGCTCAGCTCTCAACATATCTGTAACCATATCTCCTTTTATTCACATTCCCGTCTTAATTTCCCCATATCATTGCAATACGGTCCGTAGGATTTTGTTCGCATTAATCTATCCCATTATCTGTATCAGTCATGTTTTACTTGCACACGTCGTTATTTCAAAGTAACTGTTGAATATATATATAAAACCAGTCCATATCTGAAAACTCCAATTGCACTGTCATTCGTCTGCCTTTTATCATCAAATGGAGCAAAAGGCCTCTCAACTAACTCAGGTCAAGTCGTCCTGTCTGTTTGTAATTGCATGCAGCACACCCCATGTACTTTCCATCTTTTTAACTCCATGCTGTATTTCCGTCCTTAGTATATTTCGTGATCTGCTTTTATTTCTATTATCCTGTTGGTTCAATTAAGAAAAAAAAAACAATCAAGTTTTATTGCTTGCAGGTTTTCTCAGCGTGTATCCTATCACTGGCACGCGTGTACTATTATCTGTTCTAATATACACACACATGCACACAAACATAGAAACAGTGAACTATAATGTGTAATACGATTTAGCGAATTACATTTCTCCTCCACATGTCATTTGATGAACGTAAAGAAGCCATAGAAACAAAAAATTCGTCAAGCAAAAACACGATCAACGCAAACTGACAGAGACGATCTGTAAGTATCGTAAAAACACTCAGAGCTGTTGTCATGTTGTCATTGTGGATCAGTGGAATTTGGAAAACAATTGTCAAGTTAATTCTACTACTTTTTGTTTAAATATATAACGAAAATGACAACGTGAAGCTTGTCACTCCGCTCGAAGCATCCCTGTCTTCACATTTCTCAACATGCTTTCAGAGTCTCTTATAATTTCCGACATGTGTATTTATCTTGTTCTCTAGCCACCAGAGAGCTGTAGTTACCTGCCTCCACCTCCATTCTCATGTTCGATGTTGTGGTGTCGTATACTAGGCTGTCTTGCACTTAAGATTTTCCGTTGGCTTTCGTTACGAACTCCCCATGCACTTCTCTTTCCTCTCAACACCGAACCATCTGTACAGATAATCAGATCACCTGGACGTGAATTGTCGTGAATCAACTGTTGGACTTCAACCTCCATAGCACCCGCTGGCCACTTTCTGCACACCAGGCCCAAAGTGATCATAACCCTACACAGATTGAACGTTTCCGCTGGTACTCTGAACCATTCCCTTTCTCGCTCAATGTTCTGCAGCATGTATACTTGTCTTATTGTGTCTTCTACTTGAGACATCCAAGATTTTCCCCTTTTCAGTCTCTGACCCTTGCATGCAGCCAAAGCTTCATACAGAGGGTGTTCTTTGTCTGCAGCTAATCTTAGCCTGCAGCACATTTAGCCTATCTGCAATAGTCAGCAATGCAAGGATGTATCGCATGCACACAATCGAGGTGTCTCTTGTACATCACAGAATCACCCACATAGCTTCATTCTGTACACGCTCCAGTTTCTCTAGCTGACTCTTCGAGACAGTGAGTAACCCTAGTCCATTATCATTCACTGAGATAATTAAGTGCTGGTAACGTGTGAACGGCATTCTCTGCTACATGTCCATCGCTGCCATAATCGTTAGTACATTTTGACCTTTTTTTAGCCTTACCCCCTCCATGTGATCCTTGAAAGACAAAATTATGTCAAAGGTGTCTCCCAGGTACCGCAGTCTGCTGTCTCTTTTGATGTCCCTGCCATTTATTTTGAGGCTTGGAACCTCATCTCAAACATTTCTGTTGTCCAAAGAACATCACAGGACGGTTGGCATTTCTGGGCTGATTACAGCACTCATCTCTGTACCCAGTCGATCACCTTATCTACTGTCGCCTGTAACTCTTCAGCTATTTGATTCCGACCTCTCCCCTTCCTATATTCGAGAACATCATCTGCTAATGTCAATTTTCTGCCAACACCAGGTATTTCCAGGTAGACAATCTAACTTGTAAAAACACTGAACAGTACAGGTGCAAATTGCAGATCAATGTGGTGGTCCTGGAGCTAATACGTGGCTCGGAGGTCCATGAGCCCAAGCGGAGAGTTACTCAGCGAGTTAAAAAAAAAAAAAAAAGAAAGCTGCAATCCAATTCACCAACCAAGAACAGGCTCCCTTCTACATAAGCGCTTCCATCCAGATACTGGATCTGACTCTGTTGTAAGCGTCTTCTAAATCGAGTACCACTGCCACCGTTTCCTGTCTGTTCTAGAAACTTTCGAAAGTATCAAAGGCGAAAATGGCTGCATTTGACAATGTGTCCTTCCCCGGCAAAAATTGTCCAATCCTCTTGGAAGGAAATTATGTTTCTTTTTGTTCCGAAAATTCTTGTAGCTTACCCGCCACTATCTTCTTAAGCACTTTACCAAAGGTGTTTTGTAGGGTTATGATCCTAAAGCCGCAAAGTGTTAAATGATTTTTTGCCAGACTTAGGAAGTGGAATCAGGTAGTTCTTCTGGGACTAAAGCTGTCCTAAGGCTCTGGTTGAAGCAAGCATTTATCACTAGGTCTCCATCACTTATGACTTTCATATAGGAATTTCTCACACCGTCGCACCCACTGCAGTGTCTTTCGCCCTTTTCAGAACATGTTTTACATCTTCCACCTGTATAATGTCTACATAATGTTTGTTCTTTAAAATAGCTACCAGATCGTTTATAACTCTGTCTCTGTTATCTATATCATTTTGGTCTGTCTGTGAAATGAACCTTTTCAGAAAAGCCTCCACCTTCTCTTTGTCTGTAGTTAATAGCATACTATCCTGTCTATGAATTGCTCCTACTACGCTGGACCGATCTTTCTTGAGCATCTGCCTATGTAGCTTCCAACACTTTCCCAATGTCTTATCGCTCCCAATCTCAGCAATATAATTCCCCCATTTTGCTTTTTGGGCCTCTACGGCACGGCGCTTGAAAAACTCTATCTTATCTTTCTTATCTCTTTCCGCACACTCCAGCTCATCCTGTGAGCTTAGGGCTGTCTATCGTACTTTCTTTACACGATTTACTGCAGCTCTCTTTAACTTTCATGCCTGTTCAACCTCTGATATCCATCATGAAGGCTGCACAAAAGTAGATCTGCCAGCCCTCTTACGATGCCCTCTGTAGGGGAAGTCCAAAAAGAGTGTTGGTCCGCTTATACTTGAAAGGCCTATGAGCTCTTGGAGCCTTGACTTTCCTTGATTTGGAGATCAATACCAAACATGGCAGATGGTCACTTCCATGATCGCCCAGGACAGTCCATTTGGTGTCCAGTACTGCTGACTGGGTAACCAGGGCCAGGTCAGGCAGGTTTGCATTGAGGTCAGTCAGGTCTGAATCGCCGGGCTTCTTCGCCATTCTAGTTTGCGTTCTATAATTTAAACTGAAAAGTTCTGAAACAACCATGGCGTCAGCAAGGGCAACTCCCTGTCGGTTTTCACCAGTACTGTCTTATTCATTTTCCGTGCATCGAAATCCCCACAAATGAGGAGCCTGTTGCCAGGAATTCCCCCCTTTTCTTTCAGCCAGTCCACTGTTGTTCTGTAACTAAAGAGCCCACAGCAGGATATACATTAATTATGTTCTATCGGAAGCCACCATTCTCCATCTGTATTCCCTGCACCTCTCTAGCATCATTATTCCAGAGACTCAGGTCAAGCACCACATGTTTCAAGCCCTACTTTCACTGCCAATGTCTCCCACAATGTCCAGCAGGGTTAACTAAGCTGGCATATCCAAGGCAATGATATTTATCTGCATTAAGCTCCTAAAGCATGATAAAATCAAAGTCGTAAATCAACCTCTCTAGTATGGGCCCTCTCTGTCTGGTACTACGAAAGTTCCTAAAGCACACTCTTACATAACTGAACCCCAGCCTTTCTGTTTTTCATCTAAATCTCCTGGCTCCTGCCCTTCTATGTCTCTGCTTTCTCCTCCTACCATTTCCTCGAAAGTAACCGGTCACTGTATTAGAGCCTGCCTGTTTTAGAAGAGGCGATGGATGTGCCTATGTAGTCCATACGCCTGGGGCCGCCCCTCCCGCTGACCAGACGCCCACGTTCACGACTACCTATACCACAGCCATTCAGCCTCTCATCACGTAGATCCACTTTAGGCTTGTTTTTTTTTTTTTTTATAGAAGTTATCTCCTCTAGATTCGTTATGGTTTGTCAAAGGACCGCGAGGTTAATAGGGTCACCGCTTGAAGGATGTACCTTTTCGGTCACACACAACGGTCTTTACTTGGAAAGGTTTACCAGGTCAGAGGACTTACCACATGAGTGCGCCTTTTTTACCCTTGGACTCAAAAGGGAAAAAAGCTGGCATGCTTCACTGCCTGAGATTCTTAGCCACTACAGCCCTGAGTCTCCATGACTCGACTCCAATCGGATTGGTGTTCCTGGAAACGATTAGCTAGATTCCTGCCAGTTTCCTCAATGTATGCTTTGTTGCATTTTATGCAGATTATGGCATAAATTACGCTGCCAGGTTCACGTGTAAAATGTTCCTTAATTTGGAAAGATCATAAGGGAAACTGACCCGAGAGGTCTAGATAACGAAACGACATGTCTTGCACGTTCTGCGGGAGCATTCAGTAGTCCCAAAAGGAAGTGCTGTGTGGATCGGTGGGAGTCGGCTTCTGACGAGTATGTCTTTAAGATTGCGGTCTCGTCTATAAACTAATCGTGGCTTCTTATTGAAGATCATCTCGGTTTTCGGATCAGATCGGAGGATGTCCAAGTAGCGAAAACATTCTTGGGAAACAACCACATTATTAAGGTGAAAAGTCTAAATCAATGTGGGTCCATCGCTGGTGGAATTACTTTTGGTGGGGAAACCATCTCTCCTGATGATTGTTAGAACTTTTTCAGAGCCTCTTGTGTGATGTGTTACGGATAGAAACGGGCACGGAAGAAATTAAGAAGTTCAACTGATTTATCAAAGAAGTCAGAATCACCAGAGCACAATCTGCGCAGTCAGAGGAGCTGTGAGTACGAAATATAACTTTTACACGGTAGTGGGTGAGAAGACGTATAGAGGAGATAACTGTGAGAATCCGTGGGTTTGTAGTAGGCTGTGGACTTCAGACACGGGAAATCGATGCTAACCTTGATGTCAAGAAAGTTTAGTGAAGTGGTGGAGATCAGTGAGGTAAATTTGATAGCCGTATTGAAATTGTTAAAGTAACTGATGAATTGGTCAAGCTCAACGTTGGAGATTTCGATGATACCAACGCCATCATCCATCGGGAAACTTGCCCGGATTCAAGATGTTTGATAATTTCTTTTTTTAAAATATATACTGTACTATCCAAGGGATGCCAGTTTGCAAGGAGAAAAGAACTGAAGTGTCATTGCACTGGATCAAATTTTTAATCTTGCATGTGTGTCGTGGACAGTAAATATATAAGCTGAAACATTTCAGTTGGTATAGGAAATATGTTTCCTGGAGGACATGCAAGGGATATAGTCAGAAAATAGTCGTGACAGTCGTCAAAGAAAGAAATTAACACAGTGAACTGGTTAGGTACATATTTATTACCTAGAATTTAAAAAAAAATTTAAAAAAAAAAATCAAACAAATTGAGCATGCTATAAAGAGAAATAGCCTTAAGGACTTTAGGCAATTTCACAAAATTAATGGAAACGAGCAACGAAAATTCAAAGTGATAAACAGAAAAATTGAATTAACCGCATTTCATCAGCAGTACAATAATACTCACCTCAGGAAAACTGTGATTACTGTGTAAGTTAGAAGTATACCTGTAGAAGATTCTCTGCGTGACACATGGTAGTGATTGTGCTTTTACTAGTTATTGTCTTCTTGAAAGGTTTGTCTTATTCTAAGTGGTCATTCGGTTTAAACATCATCTAACGACTGTTGTAATGTTTACTTTGTTTGCAGTTATTTTAACTCTGGCCACTTATTTTCTGTTTTCTATTTCAGTGAGTGTCGTAGTCGGATGTCTCACATTCCAAGTGCCCGGTCATCAAGCTGTGACTATTTCCACCATATTACAAACAAATGGTACAGAATACGTGTAGAGAGACCTCCAGAAGCTGAACCGCCCGGAAACGCAAAGACAGGCCAAATATATCTGTATAATAGAACAAGTCTGCTATGGGATTCGACTCCTATTGATTCAGTGCATGCTAAACTTTTATCAGTGGAAGCAGGAGAGAGGATATATTATCATGGCTCCAATGACTGTAATATTAAAAATATAATAGAAAATGGAATTGATCTGACTAGATCAACTCGACCGGTAGATTTCTCATGCGGCGGAGGTTTCTATGTTACCAGATTCCCTACAAAAGCTGTGGAATGGAGCAGGAGAGTAACCGGTTGGAAGGGAGGCATGCCGGCTGTCATTGCTTTTAAAATTAGCCAAACCTTGTACGAGGAGGAACCCCACCTTAAGCTGAGTGGGGAATCCACAACAAATGTGAAATTTTGGGAATGTATTGTGTCTCATTTTCGCCACGCAGAAAGATCAAGAGATGTGCACAATGCTCTGAAAGATGTAAAGTTTATCACTGGCTGGGTAGCTAATAATAAGTACCTTGGCGATGAAGAGACACCAAGGCGCTATCCTTTCACACAGTTGTGTGTTCGAGATCAAGACTATGCCCGTCGCTTTGGAAGTCTTGCGAATATTTCTTTTGTGTTGTTCCTTGTGGGAAATTAGAACTTAAAAATAATTGTCTTGCAACCATTACAGAAACTACAATTAGTAGCCATGGAAATGAGGTGTCTGAGAAAGACTGTAGGACTGACCAGAAGAGGTAATATCAGGAACAAGGTCAAACGATGTAAACTCGGCACAGAACCAATTCTAAATTACATACAAAAGACAGCAAATCAAATGGTTTGCCCACTTGGAGAGAATGTCTTCTGATGCTATACCATTCAATGCGTATACCAAAAGAAAAGAGGGACGTAGAGCAAGAGGTAGACCAAGAACAAGATAGGAAGATAACATCTAAGAAACTACAGCATCACAATGTGTCTATGGTCGAAGCAGCCAGAAGAGCACGAAACAGAACCTCATTTCTCCCCCTTAGGGGGACGTAAAGAAGAAGAAGACAAAGAAAAAGAAGAAGAAGAAGAAAAAAAGAAGAAGAAGAAGAAGAAGAAAGAAGAAGAAGAAGAAGAAGAAGAAGAAGAAGAAGAAGAAGAAGAAGAAGAAGAAGAAGAAGAAGAAGAAGAAGAAGAAGAAGAAGAAGAAGAAGAAGAAGAAGAAAGAAGAAGAAGAAGAAGAAGAAGAAGAAGAAGAAGAAGAAGAAGAAGAAGAAGAAGAAGAAGAAGAAGAAGAAGAAGAAGAAGAAGAAGAAGAGAAGAAGAAGAAGAAGAAGAAGAAGAAGAAGAAGAAGAAGAAGAAGAAGAAGAAGAAGAAGAAGAAGAAGAAGAAGAAGAAGAAGAAGAAGAAGAAGAAGAAGAAGAAGAACCACTCTAGTGCTGAATATTATGTTTGATAATATTTAATGATTTAAATAATCCAGATAATAAAATATCTAAATCTAAACATAGCTCTTCGAAGACAGGTCGCCAGTTAACCGGCATATGAAGTTGTCCCTATCAGACAGTCGCCAGTATACTGGTTTATAATAGAGACACTCTAAAGTTGTTCCGTTCGTGAGAAAAACAAACTTATATGAACATTTTTTTTTTGAAAAATTAGGATTAATACAGGATGTCCTTTTGGCTGCGATGTCTTGCGTGGCTTTTGCGTTACTTTGTGATTAAAAAAAAAATTACTTATTCGTGATACAATTTTTACGTGTTTTTTCTATACTAAATGACAAGGGAAAAGTCTAGAACAGTTCAAACTGCTCTGTCGTTAATGAATCTCTGCCAGATGGTGACAATATTCTTAATATTATGATTTTTATCTAAGTGACAAACCTATTGGCGATAATTTAGTTTGGGATATGAAAATTGAACAACATATTTCAACCGGAAAATCAGTTTCGATCAACAGGTTTCCCGATTTTCGGATGTTGTGAAATCTAACATGTCATTTAAAAAATGATCATAACATCCAAATTATTTAAGTTGTTTGTTTCAAAGACTGGCTGATACATAATCAAACAGAGAAGGCATGTACATTCTTAGAACTGGATAGCAGTGTAGTTGAACATGTAAAAATTTAAGGTAAACACACACTTTTTTATGTAAATAATATTTGCCTAACATCCTTGAATGCTGTGCGATTCTATTCTAATTTTGTTGTAATACTGACACTCACTTGAATAGTTAAGATTTATTCTGCACTTATTTTTTAAAATTATAAATATATATATTTATAGATCCCGCACAGTCAATACTTTTTTTTCATGATGTTTTAGCTTTGTCGTGTTGCAGTTTTAAAAAATTCGCTCAAAATTAATGCTGTCCAAACCCTAGAAAAAAATGTGATCTCGAAAGAGTTAAAATCACTCTTTTTGTTTTTCTAGGTTGGTAATTTCACATTTATAGTGTTCCAGATTACAAATCGCACAGTTTCATATATTAAAATCAAACGTTTCCAGTTTGATTAAAAAAAAAAAAAAAACACAAATTCCCATGTACATAATTGATTACATAAAAGAAGTACATTTCTTGTAACCCCGATTTTAAATTTAACATGTATGTATTGTGTAACAGACACATGACCTCAGTATATATGCCATTATTACTTTAACCCAAACATGGTTTAAAAACCACTTAGGACGTTATTTGAACCACATCCGCACCCTGCTGCCACCCTCGCCCATAAATCCCTAACAGCACCCTTCACCGCCACCACCACCATGCTCCAGCCTGTCCCCACCTCAAAAAAAAAAAAAAAAAGAACAGCAGAGCTCCAGACCAAGATAAAGTTCACACAGACCAGCGAAGGACAGACCAAACTGGCCGTAATGACCACTATAGTCATCATAGTGCTGGGTAAGAGAACCATTTCTAATTTCCGGAAAGCCAAGAACAAGCGTGATCGCCACGCTTTTTTAAAACACCAAGAACCTCAACTCTAGTGAGCGATATTCGAAAAAAAAAAAAAGACTGCACTAGATTTACAACTCTCACACGAAATCACGGTCACATCCAGTATCTATCACAGTGTTAGGCGCTGGATCATCAAGAACATCGACCCAAAGCTTGAAGGAATAGACCTTCAACGAGTGCCTGCTTGCCAAAAAAAGGTAAAAGGTTAAGTCTGGAGATTTGAACCAGCGTCATTGCACACGTTTATATACCACAAGTGCTCTGCCACCAGTACGGACAACTGATAAAAAACTGTCCGCCTGTGTCGCTGTCCGCACGTAACTCTGTAGCTACAACAACATACCTCCATTTACCTGAGAACACCCATTTGTAGGATGCAAGATGGAAAGACGAGGCATCCAGAAGCTCAGCTGTGCAAAAAACCTTACAAATCAGACACCAGGTCGCACAGCTTAGGCAAAAGGCTTCCACTCAGCAGAGGCCAACAAGGCGACAACAAACCAGATCCCTGCCAGCTGGGACGACGATGCATGGTCAGATCGAAACGCTAGCTGAAATGGTCGAGTCACTACGCGCCACCCAGACAGCTGAGGAGACACGCAGACAGGACTGACTGACTGACTTTCTACCACACTAGGACATCACACAAGCGATAAACACCCGATGACACAAAGTGCCACCATGTTGATAAGGATCGCCGTGGAGAGGTCCCAGAAACCTCGTTCAGACAATTGGCCATATTTATGGCCTGCCTATATTGCGGCCCCTGGCAAAAGCCAGGGTGGGACTTTAAATAACAAAAAGTTTCGTCCTAAAAGGGACGAAACTTGGATTAGACAATGCACGCACACAGGAGGAGAGAGAGGAGAGAAAAGGGGAGATGGCCGAGCTAAAATAGGTGCGAGAGACCGCCTACAGAGAAGTCACCTGACTAGTGCAGGCCAAAACAGAAGCAGAAGCGGCTGAGATAGCAGCCTGAACAGAGCGCGCCCTATTACAGAAAGAAAGAGAGGCAGACAGTATAACAGCAACCAAGTGTCAGCAGGGCGGACAAATACACCTACATAGACATTTTAGCGGAAAAAGCTGATAAAGGCACAGCCACTGAAGAAAGAGTAATGAAGCACCTGGTACAGCTGACAGAAGCCACCAAAAGCACAGACCAAAGCCCCGAGACACGCAAAGAAGACCACGTTTCTGTGGAACCAGAAGCGGCTACCGAAAGCCGGCTAATGGAGTCAGATGTGGAGGAAATTCGCCGACGACTGAACGATGAGATGTTTCCTCACAAGCTGGAGGTGAATTGTAACTGAATCTTCACATTGTATGACATGGAAGCGAGAAATAAGGGGAAGGTTAGCCTAACGCCGGAAAAATGCGAGACCAAAGGTTTTCGATATTTCCTTCTCAATAAAGAACTGAGAACAGAAGGAAACGACTGGTCGAGCAGGAAGCACAAGACAAGGCGCTAAGCCAAAACTACACGACGTTGCGGAGACCAAAACAAATCACCAAGAAGAAGCTACCACAGAAACTAGAAACCCCACCAACACAGCTAACGACACCCAGGCAGGAGAAGCCCATCACAGGAGACCTAACCCAACCCGTTCCTGGCCACCCCGGCGCAACTGACCGTTCTTTTCAGGGCGGTCTATCCACTCCCCAGATGCAGCCAATCAACAACCGCCAAACCCTACATGACAGACAGTAAAGGAGCCAGCTCGCCACGCGAGGGAACATAAAATGCCAGCACCAGACAAACAGGAGACCCTGTCAACCGTTCCAAGCCGACCCAGTCAAAACTGACAGTCCTTGTCAGGACACACTGCAGAAGACAACCAAACATAAAGTCTCCAATATGCGCCCAATCAGACCCCGCTGACATGTTGAAGCAAGGAAACAAAAATCAGGCGAAATTATTTTCAACACAAAGAAACTGAATACAAAACTAAGATAGCCAAGGACCAGTCCTTAAAAATCAGGCTTTCAGGGGGCTAAAAGAGAACTAAGCTTGAAATTGTTTATTTGTGTTTGTTTTCTACGATTACGATTACGACTAACACTGTTCCATTTATACTATCGTTTTCACAAACATTTCATAGTAAATATCTGTTCACTCTGTGAAATGCCTTTTCTTGATCTATAAAAGCGATGTTCATGTGGTGTCTGTGTTCAACTGTCTTTTCACTAATTTGCCTAATGGCAAAAATAGCGTAGTACACCCTCTTCCCTTCCTAAATCCGACCTATTCGACTATTTTAACACGTACTATTTACAAAGACAACAGTGGTACACTGTAGTCAGCCAGAATTTAATTTTTTTCCCTACCATATCTCAATTAGTTGGCCTTAAATACTGATAGAAAAATCCCCAGAATTTGTATAGCACATCTGTCTTCTGTGTGTACGTTATGTCACACCTAGGTTTGTCCTTTGTTTGCTGTAGAAGAAATCAACTGAAGAATTTAAACGAGGAGAAAGATGGTCGTGTTGATAGTAGTGATGATGATTGTTTCTCATGCTTGCTACATGATTCTCGCGTCACTGATTCTTGTAGAATAAAATGTCTTGAAACAACTCTTCTTTTCTGCACTTTCTTTATTGGTAAACCTCACAAATAACATCAATGCTATTCTGAATAGCCGCTGTTTTAGCTCTATGGTTACATATTCTTGAAATCGCGTTGTGTTCTTTATCTCTGTAATTGCCACCCGGCTTCTAGGGCTCTCTGTTATTAACGGGTTGATCGTCGACTATAACCTTAGACCTTAGTAACCTTTCTCAAAAGTGTGTCTCTGTTGACCATGGATTCGTGTATCTTGTCTGTTGTCTCTGTTACTCGATGCCTTGTTTCATGTCTTCTCTCTTATGACTGTCTTGAGGCTGCATGTGACTGGCTCCTCTTCTTCTAGTTTTGAGCTGGCATCTCTCCACAACTGAAGGCTCTCGACTGCGAGGGTCAATGAGACTAGTTCCTCGTCCTCTGTCTCAAGGACTGCAGGTTGCTTAAGTCGCTTCTTACCCACTATTTATACTCACAGCCGGCATGTGTGAAATGCGTTTTTTACTCTTCTAGAAATTTCTGGTATGGCCAAACGTGTTTGCTATCTATGTTCTCAAAGTGGGATTTCCTAATTGGATTTCGATTGGATTAGATAGTTCTGCACCTATAAATATTTATTTGTTTAACAGCTGGTCTCCTGGAGGCATCCAGAAAGCGTTCTCTATGAAAGGACATATTTAAAACATTATCTCAGATACTTTTGATAGATTATTTATTGCGAAATATATATCTGCTAATAAATAGTGAAGGTTCTAGAGAGGGATTTTCAATGTTACTAAGTCTTGTTTATTCTCAGTCCATACTAACCTCGCGCAATGTCCTATCTACTGACAAACGTGTGATGGTTCTAAAACCCTATTACATTTGAACCGTCTAGACACTCAAGCATAAGCCACATGTATATGTTAACCAGAAGTGAAATGGAATTTCTACCCTGTTGATTCAATGCATGCTAAAATGTATCAATGGAACCAGGAGATAAGATATATTAGCACACGCACAGCATGACAAGAAGTCCATTGATGGGAAGGAATTCAACACTCATTTGATTAACTGGCTTGCCCAAGAAGGGTGACGAAATCATAAATGATCCTGCCCACAGTGAGAGGCCCGCATGGGGACAGTTATTGTGCAGTGAATAACCATGAAACAATGCATTTCAAACAATCGATATACGACACCTGCAATAGCTAAAAGTTGTGCATATTTGTTCATGAGCTTATGTTGGATATAGGTAGCAGGAAGAAGCTGTGAATTGCGTGGCTGCTAATAGACAACACAAGAATCCCCAAACCGGATGGCCGATGGAAGTTCTTTGGCTTGTCATATCATCTAAAGTGTCTGTCATCTAGTTGCTGAGCACAGCAGGTTTTTTTTTTTTTTTTAAAGCAAAGCAACGATAAAGCTGTTGCTGACCAACGGGATACCATTCCAGACAATAAGCGCGGTCAGTAAAGGAGTAATAATATGTCACCATCACCAAAATCTTGTATAACTCACATGGAGCTCGCAGTCCGGTATTCTATTCTATCCTGTTCAATCCTTTCAATATCGTGGATGGAATCCAGTCCAACGCTTTCAGCTTTTTTCAGCAACGCAGTTTAAAAAAAATCAAATCTGTCTGTTTCCCTTGATCAAGTGTTATATCCCTGAGGAAGCAGGAGCTCTTTCAGCCTGTACATAGGAACCAGAAATATCATTTATGCAGTACTTATTACATTAGTGAAAATCTAGAATTTTCAGAAACGAAATTAGCTGATCTCTACGACTTTTGGGTATTGAAAACGAAAATGACATTAACAAATGTTGATTAGCTTATTTTTTTCATGACACATTTTGCATGTTGTTTTATTATAGTATATATATATATATATATATATATATATATATATATATATATATATATATATATATATATATATATATACATATATATTGACCACTGATGGGTGTCTCTTCCTGTTACATTCCACGATCTCAGATGTTCCATAAACAGTTTACGATAAACTGGATTGAATCACATACTAGTACTTAGTGCAGAGCCAAAGTGACAGAACAGGGATCACCCGGCCTTAAAGACATGGCACTGCCACACTCAGACAAGAATGATAACCTGTTCCAACAAGTAAAGACAGGGCGAAGAGGTGAAAACGAGGAAATGGTTGGAAAAGAAAGCAGAGAAATAGAAGGACAGGAGCCAGGAGATTAAAGCGAAAAACAGAACGGCTGGGTTTCAGTCATGTGAAAGTGTTTTTGGAACTGTCCTAGTGCCAGACAGAGAGGGCTCATACCAGAGAGGCTAATTTACGATTTTGATGTAGTCATGCTTCAAGAGCTGAATGCAAATAAATATCATTGCCTTGGATATGTCAGCTTCGTAAACCCTGCTAGGTATCATGGGAGACATTGGCAATGTCTGCTGGTGAAGGAAGGCTTGAAACATGTGATGCTTGATCCAAGTCTCTGGAACATGGATGCTAGAGAGGTGCAGGGAGTACAGATGGAGATTGGTGGCCTACGTTGGAACATAATTAATGTATATGCTGCCGTGGGCTTTTTAGTTACAACACAACAGTGGAACTGGCTGAAAGATCTCGAGGGGATTCCTGGCAACAGGCTTCTCATGTGTGGGGAATTCAATGTACGGAACAATGAATGGGACAGTACTGATGAAAACCGACAGAGAGTTGCCCTTGCTGACACCTGACGCCATGGTTGATTCAGACCTTGTCTGTTTAAACGATGGGACGCCAACTAGAATGGCAGTGAGGCCAGGCGATGCAGACACGACTATATACCTGGCTCTTGTTACCCAGTCAGCAGTACTAGACACCAAAAGGACTGTCCTGGTCCATCATGGAAGTAAGCATCTGCCATGTTCGGTATTGATTTCTATGGAAATTCAAGGCTTCAAGAGCTTCTAGGTCTTTCAAATATGAGCGGACTAACACCCTTCTTGAACTCCTCCGACAGAGGGCATGAAAACGGGCCGACAGATCTACTTTTGGGCAGCCTTCATGGTGTACAGAGGTTGAACAGGCATGGAAGTTAAAGAGAGCTAGAGTAAAGCGTTTAAAGAAAGTACGGCGGACAGCCCTAAGCTTACAGGAGGAGTTGGAGTGTGCGGAAAGAGATAAGAAAGATAAGATAGAGTTTTTCAAGCGGTGTGCAGCAGAGGCTAAAAACGCAAAATGGAAGCATTTTATTGATGATATTGTGAGCGATAAGACATTGGGAAAGTTTTGGAAACTACATAGGCAGATGCTCAAGAAAGATCGGCCAAGTGTAGTATTTGCAATTCATAGAGATGATGGTATGCTATTAACTAGAGACAAAGACAAGGAGCAGGCTTTCCTGAAGAGTTTCATTTAACAGACCACAATGATTTAAATGATCAACAGCATTTTCATCCCTACTTATGTTATCAGTGCCAAACGTGGACAATGAACAAAACACATATGCAAAAAATAACTACACGAAGAGACAGAGTCACAAACGTCAGCATTAGAGACAAAGTTGGAACAAGAGCATGCATGGAACATATTGAAAAAACAGAGAATGAAGTGGTTTGGTCATTTAGTAAGAATGCAACCGGATCAGATTGCCTATAAGGCCTTTTACAATAGAACATCGGGAAGTTAGGCCAGAGGAAGACCCAGGAAAAAATGGATAGATGGAGTAGCTGAATACGGCCAGAAGATCCAGAAAACTCACTCAAATCACGCGAGAGGCACAAAACAAATATTTTAAACCACGACACTGGGCTGCAACCCGGTAAAAGTGAAGAAGACAATAGATAGATAGAATGATTTAAATAACATAGATAGAGTTAGAGTTTATCTGGCAGCCATCTTAAAGAACAAACCTTATGAAGACATCATGCAGGAGGTAGATGTAAAACGTTTTCTCAAAAGGGCGAAAGACTTTGCACCCGGGCCCGACGTTGTTAGATATTCCAACAGGAAGACATGAGTGATGCAGACCTGTTGGAGATGACTGCTTGCTTCAACCAGAGCATTAGAACAGCTTCATTCCCAGAAAAGTGGATGCACTGCTACCTGATTCCACTTCCTAAGCCCGGCAAAAATCATTCAACACTCGGGGCTTTAGGATCATAACCCTACAAAATACCTTTGGTAAAGTGGTAGAGAAGATAGTGGCGGGTAAGCTACACGCATTTTTGGAACAGAGTAATCTTCTTCCACGAGGATTGGGGAGTAACCGGCCGGGGAAGGACACATGATCAAATGCAGCCACTTTTGCCTTTGGTACCTTCGAAGGTTTCCAGAACAGACAGGAAACGTTAGAAGCGGCATTCGATTTACGCTTACAACAGAGTCAGATACAGTATTTTGATGAAAGCGCTTATGGAGAAGAGAGTCTGTCCTCGATTGGTAAATTGGATAGCAGCTGTTTTGTATACTCGCCGGGTAGCTCTACGCCTGGGCTCATGGACATCTGAACCATGTATTATAGCTCCAGGACTACTACAGGGATCTGCAATTTCACCTGTACTATTCATTGTTTTACGAGCAAGATTGCCTGTCTGGAAACACCTGGAGTTGGCAAAATATTGACATTTGCAGAAGATGTTCTAGTATATAGGAGGGGGAGAGATCGGAATCATAAAGCTGAAGAGTTACAGGCAACAGTAAATAAGGTGATTGACTGGTGTACAGAGATGAGTGCTGTAATCAACCCAGATAAGGCAACCGTCCTGTGGTGTTATTTGGTCAACAGGATTGCTTGGTACGCACCGACCGCATCAAGATGGTGATGAATTTTTTCTTGACCTTTCCTTAAGTATGAAATGAAATAACAAAACATCATTCCTTTTTTTTGGGGGGGGGGGGGGGGGGGGGGGGGGGAATTTGGTATCTGTGCAAATATCGATGTGTCAATGATGTTTGTGATGCTGTTGGACAGTGTAGGAGTGTGTGAACGACGTACTGGTCGAATAATACAGTACACATTTGAATGCGTCATCAACAGAAGGTACGGTGTGTAATTAAATGATTGTTAACCACCACTGCCTTGTGGGAAGTTCTCGTAAGAACAAAGACTAGGGCAACAAAGCCCGACAGAAAATGTGGGTTAGGCAGAGCTCATAAGCCCTGGACGGCAATCAGCCTATGGGAGAAGGAATCCTGAAAATAAACCTCAACCGTCGAAGTCGGAAGATGTCAGCCTACTTGGCACGGGACTAAAAACCGGACATCTACGCACTAGCGATATGGTTATGCAAACAACATTATTACGTTATGGTGTCATTCCTATGGGACGTGGACGGGCTCCCTGTCTCGAAGGGGCTCACCCAAGCTACTAGAGCTACAACCTCTGGATCTTCTGGAGTGACCAGGGAAAAACAGAGTAATGCAACTAGACACAAACTGACAATTATGCACTGTAATGCTGAGGGGTGAGGCTGAAGAAACCTGAACTACAAAATTTCTTGAAGCAGCACGATATTGACATGAGAGTCACCTCACAAGTACACATATATTCTCTATCAGGGGATACCAAATCTTCCGACACGACAGGTTAAATCGTCCCAAAAGGAGGAGTCTTGACTGCTGTCAAGAACACGACCACAGCTTGAGAAACCCAGAGATCTCAGTGTGGGGATACAGAGTTTATCACAGTCACTATCAAGGGTGAAAGGGAAGACGTGACAGTATGCAATATCTACTCACCACCAAACAGAGATATTAATCTGGGACCCATCCAACTAAACACAGAAAACTAGATTGCTGTCGGAGATCTAAATAGCCACTCACCCAGCTGGGGCTACACAGACCTTAATGCGAAAGGAGAAGAGGTAGAAAACTGGATAATCAGCAACACTCTAGTTCTGATAAATCATCGTGACGACCCAGACACATTCTACTCTCGAGCTTGGAGGAAAACTAGCACCCCAGACTTGGCTATAGCAACTGAAGATGTGGAGAAAGTTACCAGCCGGGATGTATGTCAACAGCTGGGAGGCAGTGATCACAGGCCCGTAACCCTGTCTATTAACAAAAGTAGAGAGGTTACTAAGGAAAAGAACCCTCCCAGATGGAACTACAAGAAGGCTAACTGGAGCCTTTTTACTTCCCAGTTGGAAGACATGTTAAAGAGAGTCTTCTTCAGAAGACTGGAAATAAATGCCAAACTGAAGAACCTCAACACAACTATTCTAAATGCAGCCAAGAGTAACATAACACGAGGCAGCAGAAAAATTTTTAAACCTTACTGGTCTCCTGAACTGGACACTCTGCATTCCAAACTTAGTACCGGGAGGGAAAATTTGGAGGAGGATCTGACAGATAAAAATGTAATACTTCATAACAGAGCAAAAGCAGCCTTCATCAAAGCCAGAAATAATAAGATGAGGGAAAGCAGGCACAAAAACACGGCGTCAATTAATCTCGAGAAGGACACTTCACGTCTGTGGAATCTCACAAAAAGCCTGAAAGGAGACAAGGCAGATAAAGCCAGAGCTGTTACTGGCAAGGCAGCAGCAGATGTGCTAGCTGAAACACACCAGAAGGAAACTGAGGTTCATATTCCCATGCAAAGAATAAAAGAAGTACGAAACCCGACCAAGACTCTTCTAGCAGACTCTAGCACAAAACAACCGAGGCTTGCATGTCAGAAAAGTTTACCATGCAAGAGCTGGAAGTTGGAATTGGAGAGTTGAAAATGAAGAAAGCCTCATGGGCTGACGGCATTACAAACGAATTTCTCTCTCATCTTGGACCTGCTGCCAAGAAGTTTCTTCTCTGTATTTACAACTAGAGCTGGCAAAAAGGTGTCGTACTGTCAGCCTGGAAGGAAGCTCTCATCCAGCCTATCCTTAAAAAGGGTGGAGACAGAAGAGACCCAAAAAAGCTATAGACCCATCAGCCTTCTTAGTTGTGTAGGAAAATTGATGGAGAAATTAGTAAATAAAAGACTAATGTGGTTCTTGGAGACAAACTCTGTAATCACCACCACACAGACAGGATACAGATAGCACAGAAACACAGAGGACCAGTTGACATATCTGGTACAGGAAATAGAGAATGCCTTCCATAAAAAAAGAAAGTTCTTGCTGTCTTCTTTGACCTCTCTCGTGCTTTTGATACAGTTTAGAAAGAAGGCCTACAACTAAAACTGCTACAGGCAGGAGTTGTGCACAACATGTACAAGTGGATCAAAGACTTTCTTTTCCAACGCAGAGCCAGATTCATAATTGATGGACACATCGGCAAACTGGCAAAACTAAGAGAAGGAGTTCTCCAGGGTAGTGCGATAGCACTAACTCTGTTCCTGGTTTACATAAATGATATCACAGCAACCTGCCACCAGCACGTTTATAATACTCTAAATGATGATGACTTTGCAGTTTGGACAGCCTCTGAATACACTACCACATCCTCATATCTGTTACAGAAAACTGTGGAAAATGTAGAAAAGTGGGGTCTAAAGCTAAATAATTCAAAAAGCACAGCATCACTTTTCTCTCTCTCCCCCCAAAAAAAGAAAAAAATCAAAATTTGGATAAAAAACCAGCTCATTCCACAGACTGACACTCCTACCTTTCCTGGCGTTACACTTGATTCGCGACTAACTTGGAAATCACACGTAGAAGCAGTACATGGGAAAGCATTCAAGAAGCTTGCAGTGATGAAAAAATTAGCGGGTACCACATGGGGCGCTAACTCCAGAATCCTAAAACAAGTCTATACTGGAGCAGTCAGGCCGGTCCTGGAATATGCCTCCACTGCATGGGCTGCAGCAGCCAAGACAACAATGGGAAAACTGGACAAGGTTCTGAATATGGGATTAAGGATTGTTCTCGGAGCCATGAAAACCACCCCCATCAGAGAGATAGAGAGAATAGCAGATACTGAGCCACTCGAACTAAGAAGACAATACAAAACTCTTTTACAGTATGAGAAATTAAAAAGACTTGAAAGTCACCCACTGCATTTTAAATTTCAAGAGGGAGCAAAAAACAGACTGAAGCATCAGAGCCACAACCACCTTGCTAGAGAACTGTACAGACACAACCGAGATCTGCTTGAAAGTGATGTAGCACTGTGCGAAAAACTTAGGCCAGAACCATGGACAAGCAAGCCAGAGAAGGCAAATGTAGTCCTAAAGGTACCAGGGATCACTTCAAAAGATGCCCAGACGGAGACACAACAGAGAACCTTGGCTCTTGCTATGCTTGATGAGAAATATCCAAATACCACTTGGACTCAGGTTTTTACCGACGGCTCTGCTACAGATGCAGTCAGAAAGGGGGATTGTGGAATATACATTAAACCCCCTAGCAGTAGAGCAGAAACTCTCTCTCTACCAGCAGGTGACATCTGCACTAACTTGAGAGCTGAGGCAACTGCCCTCCTTTCTGTAGTCCAACATCTCATCAGTCAAGAACACAGAGGGCACAACATTGTTATACTTAGTGACTCATTGTCTGTTCTCCAAGCACTATCAAGCAAAAAAAAAAAAAAAAAAAAGACAAACTAATTGCAGATCTAAGGACCAACATTGGCTTACTCTCCAAGGAAGCAGAACTGGTCTTGCAGTGGATACCAGCACACTGTGGTATTCAAGGAAATGAGAGAGCAGATGAGTTGGCAAAAGCTGGGAGTAATCTTCCACAACCTCATCCACCACACAGCTACAAGGAAACCAAAACAGCGCTAAAGCAGTCTTTCAAGCGGGATTGGAGAAGGCAGAATGGAGATTACAGACCAGAGAGTGACAGCATAAACAAACTCAACAGGAAAGAACAAACAATAATGTTTAGACTTCGGACTGGACACTGTGGTCTTCGAGCACACCTGTACAGAATATGCATAAAAGAATCTGCTGCCTGTTTTTGTGGAGCAGAAAGACAGACCCCTGGGCACATACTACAGTACTGTCCTTACCTCTCCCAGCAAAGACTGTGGATCTGACCCAAGGGAGCCACATTAAAAGAGAAGCTATGGGGGAACTGGTGGTGACCTTCAACGCAAAATCCTATTTGTGACCCAGACGGGACTAAATGTTTAGCATGACTGATGTCGAACGCAGAAGAAGAAGAAAAAGGACAACAGGATTGTTAGAGCTTATGTTCCCAGGCTAAAATAAAAAATGGCAGGGACATCAAAAGAGACAGCAGACTGCAGTATCTGGGAATCACCTTTGACAAAAGTTAGTCTTTCAGGGATCACATAGAATGGGTTGTGACAAGGGCTCATAAAGGTATAAACGCACTATAGATTATGGCAGCGATGCACAGGAGCAGAGAATGCTGTTCCCACTTTTTTAGCACTTAATTATCTCAGTGATTGATTATGGATTTGGGTTACTCATTGTCTCAAAGAGTCAGCTAGAGAAACCGGATCGCATACAGAATGAAGCTATGCGGCAGATCCTGGATTGTACAAGAGACACCCCGATTGTGTACATGCGATACATCCTCGCATCCCCAATTATTGCAGGTAGGCTAAAGTTGCTGCAGGCAATGTCATACCTCAGAGTAGCTGCAGACAGGGAACACCCTCTGTATAAAGCTTTGGCTGCAGGCAAGGGTCAGAGGCTGTAAAATGGGAAAATCGTGGATGTCTTAAACAGAAGACACGATAAGACAAGTATGCATGCTGTAGAACACAGGGCGAGGAGAGGAGTGGGTTCCAGCGGGAAAGTCTGACCTGTGTAGGGATATGATAACATTAGGCCGGGTGTGCAGAGAGTGGTCAGCGGGTGCTACAGAGTTGAAGTCAAACAGTTGATCTGATTATCTATACAGATGGTTCAGTGTTGAGAGAAAAGAGAAATGCCAGGGGGATCGTAGAGTAAGGCAATGGACAGCCTAGCATATGACACAACAACATCTATCATGAGCATGAAGGTGGGGGCGGTAACTGCATCTCTCTGGTGGCTAGGGAACAAGATGCAAACACATGTCCTAATTGTAATTGATTCTGCAATCGTTGCAGTCTGACAGTAAGAATGATGAGAACCCAGCATTTGTCTACACAAGCAAGCTTTTGTTGCCACTCTTGCACAGAGCTGGGTCTCATGAAAATCAGTGACATGGCAATGGAGAAAAACGACGAGTCTTTTAAATATCTCGTGCGAGAATGTCCGAGACTAAGTGAAGTTTAAAAAAGAGAAGATTTATTTAGTGGTCCAAAAATTAAAAAGTTTATTTATGATGACGAGAGCTGAATCTGAAAATGTCTTTAATTAAAAACTATAAAATCTTCTGAAGTAGAAGAGTATTAGCTGCAACATGTCTTTAAAAATGCATTTTCTCGATTCTTGTTTGGATTTCTTTACTTCAAACTGTGGAGCTGTGAGTGGTAAGCACTTTGTACGATTTCATCAGGACATTGCTGCTATGAAGACAAGGTATCAATGGAATCGTTTTATGTTGATGAACACTGTTGGACTGTAACAAGAGACACCCCGACGATTGACTACGAGATCTCAATCAGCGATTTAATAATGACGGGATAGGTTCAAATGTACATAAAAAAAAAAAAAAAAACAGTTTAGAAACTTTAAATAAAGTTTCCATGTTTTGTTTCATTTTATGTTGATTTATCAATTAGCTTAGTTTGTAACTACAATTTTGATAATGCTAACGTAAACATATTAACTGTTCAAAATATAGAATTAAACAAGCATACACTACTTGCTATAATGTTATGTAGATTTATTTAAAATGAAAACAGAGGCAGCCGATTAATTTTATTACGATGTTTTAAATAAGCATAACAAAATCAATTAGAAATTATGCATTTAAAATCTGGTACAAATAACTTTTCGAAATTTGTTGACATGCGTTTTATTTTGACAGCCTTCATAATTAACCGTCTTTGTTTCCGTTAGTATATTAAACCAATCACTAGGTGTGTCTCTAGTATGCCTCCATAGACATAAGTTTCTTTTAACTATTTAGCAGCTTCGAAAAGAGTGGCAAGCTTCGCTAGGAAGGTCACGGGTAGTGAGCATACTTGAGATCTTTTCTCTTGGATATGCTGTCGTAGTCGGTAATAACCTGGCAGATTGGCTGGATCTGCACCACTGGGTTGTTAATTGATACATGACAAGGCACATATGGTCAGGGCCCTTTGGGAATAAGCAATGGAATCAGTAAAGAAACACGATTATTATGGTCTGGAGAGAATGAGGCACCTGGGTGTAACCAGAGGGTCTGGCCGGCTCGAGACGCTCAGAGGAAAGGCAAGATGGACATATAACCAGATTGTGACTGTTACCATCAGTATAGGAACTCTGCGCTGGCTGCTGAAGATATAGACAGAGCACGCATGGGAATGCCCCGAATGTTGTGATGGCAATCCTCTACTCAGATCAACTCTTCACTATTTAGGTACAATGTATATTTCAACCTTTATACCGACATTAGGTTATCAATGTCAGACTTGGACATTAACAAAAGAACACGAGAGAAGACTAACCACCTGTGAAATGAGATGTTTGAGAATGGCTGCGAAAAAAACCAGAAGAGATCGAGTGAGAAACGATGTGATTACAAGAACTATTGGAACCATACCCATCGTTAATTTTATTGAGAAGCAAAGAATGAAATGGTTTGGTCACCTAATGAGAATGGAACCAGCATCAAGAGCATACAACATGAAAATCGAAACACCAAGAGGCAGGGGAAGACCAAGAAGAAGATGGATTGAAGGAGTCGCGGACAACTTGAGACTTCATAACATCACGGCATATGAAGCGACTGAGCGCGCCCTGGCTCGGTTGCCGATCATCTGATAGACTGCGACGCCTAGCGGCACAAGCAGATTTTGACAAAAGAAGAAGTATATTTTAACACTTTGAATTTCAGTATCATAATTTTATCTCATTAAACATGTTTGCCCTTTTTTGTTAGTTTGATTGTTTGTTTGTTTGAAATCTTCAATCATATCTTTCTTTTGTTCGGGCGTAAAACTTGCTACTTTCATTTGCTTTTAAATCCTGTTCATTATACATATATCTTATGTATTGTTTATGTATCAATATAATATAACCTTCCTTCACCAATGCCTGTTATTTTCTATATCTTTTAAATGTATTGTTATGATTGTCATATCACAGATGTTTCTGTGCATTTCAATACAGTTTAAATAGTGTTGAATGCTGTTATGTTGCTTTCACTAAATGCAATAATGGTAAGTAATAAATTATAAGTTACCATACCACGGGAAGCGCATATAGACATTGAACATAATAGTATAAATTAATACAGCAGTTAAACTGTAATACTTGTAAATGTGTATATATGGATGCTAGTGAAGTTTTATATATTGAGCTTCTACTTAAACCATTACAGTTAGACAGAGATTAAAAATAAAAATCCAACGATACCTCATTAAAGCCTGTAAGTCAATTCTAATCGTAGATATGAACAATTTATTGGCGGATACCATCATAGACAAATTATTGTGGAATTTAACAAAACATAGATTTCGGGCTGCGGCTCAATAAGATTAAATGACTCAATGTTTTCATTTTATGGCTAAAACTATTTTGTTTCTGAAAGACTCCCCTAGCAACTATTGCTGGAATCGGGACAGTGAGATCTATACATACATGCCGATCTCAAATAATACGATTCAATATGGGCCTAATTACTATTTAAAAACGGCCACATGCTGATTATTTTTCAGCACAAACCTTCCAATTTAAGCTGTTGTTACATAATTAATTTAAACAAATGAAAACTGACTTTTGTTAAAGCATAAATCTTATACATTTATGGTTATCTGCCAACGAGCCTAGCAAGATGCTCATCATCTCTCTCTCACTCTCTCTCTCTCTCTCTCTCTCTCTCTCTCTCTCTCTCACTCTCTCTCTCTCTCTCTCTTTTTCACAGATTATTTTGATAACATCTAGTTTGGCATGCATCACTCTACCAAAAATCGGTGCGAAGCTGACCAATCTGTCATCATGTTCGTTTACCAAAACATATACATTCCCTAAAAAAAAAAAAGAAATATTTCAGTGATTCTAACGACCCGATATCTTTGAGGCGATGCTTGCCACTCTGCACGGAAAACATGTACATAGCTGTCTTCGTCTCTTCCAGCATCCTTTGTGAGTCTTTGCAACCACATTATGTACAGCTGGTTTTTACACCAGTGGAAGGTTGCGATGACTGCCTCCACCTCCATTGTCAACATAATTTCTACTCTACTGTGCCCACTCGCATGTGGAGAAAGGTATACAAATCGTAATCTCACTTGACCAGATGATTAATCAGTATGAAGTTAACAAGGACAACCACCACCCCCCCCCCCACCTCCCGAAATGCTAGCTGCTGTATATTATAATGCTTATTGTATTGTTTAGAGATTAAAACTTATTCTCCATTCAAAGAGACATAGTAAAATGATGGTTGTAGATCGATAAAAATGTTTAATGAATATGCTGACGACGAGGGGGAAAAAACCCAGTAATGGTTGTAATAATGATGTTGGTGGCAGGGGTTGCAGTAATTATAGCATTACATTTAGAATTATTAATACTAATAGTGCACTACTGCTAATTAATAGTTGAAGTATTTGTAGTAGTAGCACAAGCAGTAGTAGTAATGAAAGTTGCGGTAGGGGTGATAGCAAATGTAGAAGCAATAGTAGCTGCAACATGCTTATTAGTAGTTATTGATTTGGCTATAGTTTTAGCTGTGGTAGCGTAAATGAGATTGTGTTGTTGGTAGTTGTGGTAGCAGCAGAAGCAGCAGTAGTAGTGATCCAGTCAGTAATCGTGGTAATAGTACTATTCCAACCAGTAGTAATAGTAGCCCTAGTCCTTGGAAAAATTCTTCGGGACTAGAAATCAGGATCAGTGGCCAAACTTTAAGGACAATGTAAGTTCCACATGTTATAAGCCTTCTTTTACCTAGCAGATTAATTGACTAGTTAGAAATCACTACTGATTGACGAATAAAAGTAGTAGAAGTAGTAATATGAGTAGTAGCAGTAGCAGTGTAGTAGTAGTAGTAGTAGTAGTAGTAGTAGTAGTAGTAGTAGTAGTAGTAGTAGTAGTAGTAGTAGTAGTAGCAGCAGCAGCAGCAGTAGTAGTAGTAGTAGTAGTAGTAGTAGTAGTAGTAGTAGTAGTAGCAGTAGTTGTTGTTGTTGTGTCGTAGTGTAGTAGTAGTGGTTCAGTGCGAAGACAATGGCTTGAATCATTACATAAGTCCACTGTGCGTGGAGTCAACTTTATTTTTGTTCCGGGACACCGCAGGCGTCGATGGAAATGAAAGAGCTGACAGGTTGGTTGGATCTGCTATCACTACCGACGGTCAGTCTATGGATCATGCTGACATTATCAATGCCCTCAGAGAAATGGGAAGGATAGAGGACTTTGGTGGCAGTGAATCCACATCACTCGAATTGCAGAATTAAGATCGGCATAGCAAAAAACGAGACGCACACCAGACACGCCAGAGGACTTGTTACTCAACATAGAACTGGTACTATTAGCCATCGGACGTTGGGGTTCATACTGAGTGGAGGATCTGAGCACCTATGGAAATGTCTGGAGTGCAATGATGATAACCTAATTAACTAACTAACTAACTAACTAACTAACTAACTAACTAACTAACTAACTAACTAACTAACTAACTAACTAACTAACTAACTAAGTGTAGTAGTAGTGTAGTGGTGTCATAGCAACAGTAGTCTTGTTGTAGCAGCAGCAGAATCAGCAGCAGTAGAAGTAGCATAAATAGTAGTAGTGGTATCAGTAGTAGTGGGGTAGAAGTAGTAGTGTAGAAGTAGTAGTGTAGTAGTAGTTACAGCAGCAGTAGTATTGTAGTAGTCGTAGTGGAGTAGTAGCAGCAGCAGCAGTAGTAGCTGTTGTTTCAGTAATAATAGTGTAGCAATAGTATTAGTAGTGTAGTAGTGCTAGTAGTAGGGGTAGTCATCGTAGCAGTAGCAGTAGGAGCAGCTGCAGCAGTGGAAGCAGTAGTAGGTGTAGTATCAGTTGTAATAGTGGTGGCAGAAGTAGCAGTTTATCAGTAATATAGTATCAGTAGTAGTGTATTACTAGTAGCAGCAGCAGCAGTAATAGTTGTAGTAGTGTGACATTAGTAATAGTATAGCAGTAGAAGAAGTCGTATAGTAAAAGAATAGTAAAAGCTGTATAGTAAAAGAATAATTTGTGAGTTCTTGTTTGAACAGTAAGCAATGTCTCCGAGATTAGCTGGTTTTAAATTTTTTTCTTTTAATTTTACTCAGCGATAGCCAGTTTTTAAACCCTTACCTTTCTCACTTTACACAATGTGTGATTTACAAGGCAATTTAGCTTAGTGTGATCAATATTTCCTATAGCTATTTAAGTTTCTTGGAAAACTCTGAACCGTATTATACCCTCTGTACATTCTCTACTTTCAGTTTCGACTGCGGTACCTTGAGACAAGGAAACAACGCTCCTACGAGGAATGAACTCGTTTCGATTTTGATAACTATCTACATGACGATGTTTGTGTTGTATCATTCAAGACCTCTCCTATTTTCACCTTTGCCTGTACGTGTAATGGCATAATAAGTTTCCGGTGATGCGATGTTTTTTTTGAATATTAACTCAATTTTGTGGTTTTAATAGTTGATGTGACGTTAACAGAGCACAGAAAGGCTTATTTATAAACATTTCGTAAGTATGTCATTGTTTTTCATTTAAACTGCTCATCTGGGAATACATAACCAGCATTTTCTTGTATGAGAGACCCGACAGTACTTACAGATAGTACCTATTTACATATAGTTAAGATTATTTGTAAAACCATCATCATCAAGACCCTTGTCAATTTGTTGGAGCGATAATGCCTCTTCACAATCAGCGATCCTCAACTTAGTCTATCAGTTCGTGTGTTGACACCCTCCCGTGCCTTAGCAAAACAGTTTCAAGAATCCTCTCACAATGTCTCTCTTTCCAAAGATCTTTTAAGTGGTCACAGCATCTTCCACTTTCCCATTTCTTATAACATGACTAAAAAATGATGACTGTCACTTTTCTAATGATTCTTATAAGTTGTTTGCGAGCACTTCCCTTTTTCAAAAAACAGTTGGGTTGCTCTTCTCAGTTGTCCACATAATTTTAAGGGTTATTCTGCAAAACCACACCTCCGGTGTCTCAAGATATTTTTTGGCTTGTTTATTAATTGCCAAGGATTCACAGTCGTATGTTAAAACTGGCTCTTTTTAGCATGTGAGAATAATTTTCCTAACCACCAATGACATGACTTTATTGCAAAAATCGTTCTTACATTTTATTAAATGCAGTTTTGTGTGGGATACGTAGGTTGACACAGTGCTACTAGCAGAAAATAGGAAGGAGTTGAGACACTATTGAACTAAGTAAACAGGCGGTGTGCACTTTTAGATGACCTTATCAGTGTAGCTTGTTGTGGGGCAAGTGTCCCTGACGTACTTTTCTTTTTTATCTCTATCTGTTATGAGAATATATTGTGTTTTTTTTGCTCCTAAGTACAGATTACTAATAATTCCGATCCTCAAAACTCCCCCATACACATATACATACATAATACATACATACATACTTACATACATACATACACACACATACATACACACATGCATGCATACATACATACATACATGCATACATACATACATACATAAATACATACATACATACACACATGCATACATACATACATACATACATACATACATACATACATACATACATACATACATACATACATACATACATACATACATACATACATACATACATACATACATACATACATACATACATACATACATACATACATACATACATACATACATACATACATACATACATACATACATACATACATACATACATACATACATACATACATACATACATACATACATACATACATACATACATACATACATACATACATACATACATACATACATACATACATACATACATACATACATACATACATACATACATACATACATACATACATACATACATACATACATACATACATACATACATACATACATACATACATACATACATACATACATACATACATACATACATACATACATACATACATACATACATACATACATACATACATACATACATACATACATACATACATACATACATACATACATACATACATACATACATACATACATACATACATACATACATACATACATACATACATACATACATACATACATACATACATACATACATACATACATACATACATACATACATACATACATACATACATACATACATACATACATACATACATACATACATACATACATACATACATACATACATACATACATTCATACATACGAGGCATACATACATACATACATACATACATACATACATACATACATACATACATACATACATACATACATACATACATACATACATACATACATACATACATACATACATACATACATACATACATACATACATACATACATACATACATACATACATACATACATACATACATACATACATACGAGGCATACATAAATATACACACACATATTAAGAGGAAGATAACAGACTGCTATTGATGCTATTGGAATTGCACCTTTTCTGCTAAAGATTAGAGCGGAGTGTGTATGGGATGAATATGGGACTATACTGAACACTGTTCTGGACTCAAGCTGGAGAAGAAATACAGTGATCTGCCAGCCAGGTTGAAGGCTGATGAGGGGTACGCAGTCAAACTCCGCCTAGGCGGGAGGCGCAAGAGGGCTAATCTCGAACCCCACATACAGTTAACTGAAGCAGCTGGGCTTTTGAGCTAACGAGCAGAAATGGGCACCAAAGCAACTGGGCGAGACTGTTGCTTCGTGTTGGTTGTGGAAGCAAAGAAACGATCTGTGGGATAGACCTCGGTAGACTGGTAAGAGCGCTAAGTGGGGGGAAAAAAACTTAAATCCATTCAGCCAAACGTTGTCCGACTAATGTTTGCCCGTGCTACTTCCAACCGCTATGACTGACAAACTTCCACCTGATCAACCAACCGTCCATTTGTCACTTTAGTCGTAAATATAGATCCATAATTTGCTATCACAGCTATAATATTGCCATATCCTCAGTGCTTGTTGCAATTACCATTGCATCTTATCCGATAAGCTCAGTAGGCAGCGCAGCAGGCGATGTCTGAGGCCAGGAAGTCATGAGTCGGTAAACAGGCTGAAACATATAGAAGATTCGTAGGCTCCTGATTTGCATGCTCACACCGCGAAGCTATTCTTCTCTTCCACACATGAGGACTCTTTAGTCGTGCCACATTAGGCCAGGGTGGCAGAATTTGGCAGAGCACTGCATGCATATCTGATCTGGGAACAGCAGCTGGGGCGTCATGTGCCAACTATTGTTCCAGTCCAGAAACTACCACAGAGCAAGTGCTACTTTTACATTAACTGTGACAGCTGGACTACCCCTTTGACTGCTTGCCATATTTGTGAAGTTGATTTCCTCTACACAATGGCATTTCAGTTGTTCCGGACCACCATCTCACTTTCCTTGTCAGTGCCCATCTGTTAAGGCAATGACTTTGTTCATCATTGGTTTCCATTCTTTCTTTCGTCGAAAGCTACTATTGAGAAGATGGGAAGCAGATATTGTTCTCAAAAGCAAAGGCGGCCGGCGTGATATTGACTAAATTAACTGTCGAGTACATGGTCCGTCTATTAAAATGTAGGTTAAGCACCAAATGACCAATGACATACATAATATGCATTTAAAGTAACCTGTACTTGCTTTACTACTTACTGTCAATAAAATGCATAGATTATCATCAAATCTTATCATTCAGCCAGGTGCTACTTCCACAAAGAATACATATCACCACCTTGTCTTTCGCCCCGGCTGTCCACGTTCTGCAATTTCTGTTCATAAATCCTATGAAACTTCAAAAAGTTATATTTCTTTCTCTATCGTAATTTGTACTACCATTTTCAGAGAGCAAAGAATGGATGGTGACATTTCTATGACTGAGATCATTTTGATACAAGAGAAGCTTATCCAAAAGCTAAGAGATGAAATAGGTAAGACGGTTATTGATGTGAGGCTACTTTGAGTTTGAACACGTTCTTCTGGTCACTTAGCGAAAACTAGTGATTGAATATTATTAAATGCAGCTTGTGTTAAACGTAGGATACTTGACAATATATATAATTTTCTTTATATATATATATATATATATATATATATATATATATATATATATATATATATATATTTCATAATATTACCTAGCGTTTATATGCACTGTGTAATTATTTAATGTGTCTATTTTATGGATCAAAGAAAGTTATTAACATTGAAAACTAACAATGAAATTTTGCTTTTCTAATTCAGATGCTTTAGAGGATAACATTAAAATACTGAAGAATAACAACAAAGAAAACGCTGATAAATGTAAGTTCACTATTTTCAACGTTACTGTTGTCTTTATTATCAAAATTTTGCTTCAATAATGCGACGTTTCTTCATTGTCGTGATTTTTTTAACTATCATGATTTCCTTCATTAATGACTTTCCTTCATTATCATGACTGACGGCAACGTTCAGTGCCACAATGACATTACACTGAGCGACACAAAATGCTACCAATCGAAAAACGATTACCCGAGAACAGGTACTATGACTCCTTTCAACCCTATCATTGGGTTATATTAGGGCCCCTAGCAACAGCCAAGGTGAGACTTAAAAAAAATAATTAAGAAGCAGGCTTTAAAAAAAATATAATGACTTTCCTACATTATAATGACTTGGTACTTTCTATTGCGTGTGTAAAGCACACACACACGTGTTAAATCAGGGGTCTTGTAAACTGCGGTTGTTTTCTAAACACTGTTTGAGTGTTGGTGACACGAAAATTTACTAGAGACCGTTCACAGAGCCAAAGGTCAGTGATTAAAATTGCAGCCTTGGTGCATTTTTGAACCTACGACTTTTGTACCAGCAAATATAGTTATCGCGACTTCGTGAACACATCAACACTGGTATAAAGAATTCAATGTCACTATACACTGATGTTTCACCCTCACCTGCACAGTCATGGCAACAGCACTAGCAATGCGGTCGTAAATCCTCAGGCTCAAAGACCTCCCTGCCTACACTGCAAAAGTGGTATAAAAAAGGCAGTAACTGGCAGGTTTTTGTGTGTGTGTGTGTGTGTGGCTCAGTTCCCCTACGCTGCAGCGATCCCAGAGTACATCGACTGTTCTTACTCATGCTACGTTGAAGAAAACTCAAATGGAGATAGTAAGCTGCCTTTAATACCAACACAAATTTCTTCTCCTCAACCTGAGTTCTGCCATACGTAGCATAAAGATCGTGGTTCACATTAGTTCATTTATGAACTCCCTACGGTCTCCTCTCATTGCACGGCTATGCGGGTCCTTTATTCAGTGATCCCAGCAAATGGGCCTATGGTCCAATTTATTTACTACCCCAATAAGTTTGAATCTAATTTCTAAATGTTATGCATACGGTGAATATACTCCCAAGGGACATAACCGTTTTATATGTCTATATATATTTCTCACAGCACCGTTGTCGCCTATTCTGACTTAGAAGAGTGAAAAGAAATGCGTGATCATTTGATCATAAAAATCACCTTGAATACAATTATACGAACCGTTGTTTTTTCTTTTTCTGTTCAGATAAGCTACGGCATCAGATTCACACGCTAACACAAGAGAATGCGTCCCTTGAAACAGAACGTAAGTAAACTTCTTCTTCTTCAGCCTTCCTAGCCTTCTCCGTCATCCCCTTGTGGAATGCAATTTTTCGTTATTTTGAAGCCCCATCCTGGCTCTTGCCATTGGCAGCATTATCATCATCATCATCAGGTGCCTTGCCGACTGGCGTGGGCGATCATGCCTCTCAATAATCTGCGATCTGCTGCAGCATGTATCAGTTCGTGTGCCGACACACCTCCATGCCATGCAACAAGACTGTCAAGCATCTTCTCTCGTTGTTTTCCTCTGTATCTGCTTCCACATATCTTTCCAGTGGTCACAACATGTTCTATTTTCCCTTTTCTCATAACATGGCCAAAAAATGATGACTGTCTCCTTCTGATTTATGTGATAAGTTGTCTTCGGGCTCCCGCCTCTTTCAGAACCTCTTAGTTGCTCTTTTTGGCTGTCCAAGGTATTCTAAGCATTCTTCTGTAAAACAACATCACCGAGGCCTCCAGAAATTGTTTGGCCTGTCTACCGATTGTCCAGGATTCACAGCCATATATTAAAACTGGATTTATGTAGCAAGCAAGAATTCTTTTTCTAACTCTCAATGACAAGGATATATTGCACAAGATGTTTTTTATTTTATAAAATGTCCTATTCTGTTTCTTATCTCAGTTATGCATTGTCCATCTGATGCTACCCATGTGCCCAGTTACTTAAATTTCTGTACTTGTCCTAAAATAACACCATCAACCTTTATTACACATTTAGGAATAATTCGTTTCTTTGATACCATCATTACTTCTGTCTTCCCATTATTCAAACTGAGGCCCATTCTCCCACTT
>CAJHNH020003868.1:280532-315532 GCA_905116865.2 Candidula unifasciata
TGAGACAGGTTATGCAAAACTGATTCAACTTATTAGCATGGCGCTGATACACAGTCCACGTTTCAAAAGCGTAGATCATCATATGATGACAAGATAGAGAGACTGAATAAAGAATAAAGCAAACCAAAATTGCCACGTTTCAACTGAGCCCAAATTTGCAACACCCACTAGAGACAACAAATACAAATAATGAATGCAAATCTCCATACCAACCTTGTGCTATCAGTCGTAAACTTGTACATTGACTTAAGGACACGTGAAAACTAACCACCTGTCAAATGAGATGTTTAAGAAGAGCATGAAAAAAAACTAAAAAAAGATCAAGCTAGAAACAAAACAATTACAGTGGAATGACTTTAATGATACCAGCTACGAGAGCATACAACATTATAAAGAACCACCTAATACGCAGCTCGAATACTGATTGTCTGCTAACCTGCGACGCTTAGTGCCAAACAGCAGAATATTGGATATCACCGCCCCCCGCTTCAACACACACAAAATCCTAATCAAATACGATTCCATACATTAGTACATAGAAGTGCATCATTTAGTTATATTTTTTAAAGAACTATCCCACTTGTTTTTATGTTTGTATTACAAAACTAAAATAACAAACAAAAAGTGTTTACTCAAAAGAGCATAAATTTCAACAATGTACTTTCTACTGACGCAAAGATTCCTATCCTCCATTGTTTGGGGCATGTCTCTCACTTGGAAGACGGTCACATTCCAAATGATCCCCTGAATGGTGAACTGGTGACGGGGATAATATCTACAGGAATACCAGTGCTAGGCTATGAAGGCATGTGCAAACGCGATCTGAGAGATATCAGTTTTGACGCAGAAACTTTGGAAAGATCAGCTGCAGACCTATTTCTTTAGAGACAGACGGTGAGCCAAACGCAGCAAAACCTCTGAAAGAAAACCAGCTTCACAACAATAGTTACAACGTTTGTATGTGGACTATGAGGCACAGACAACCACTCCTGCATTGACCTTTACAGTAATAGCAGACGTCCCAAAACCAGCGGCTCAACAAATGGCTATCTTAAAATTATCAACCAGTAAATGATCTCTCACACCCATTATTCCAGTTGAACAATACAATTATGTGACATTTTTTAGTCCCCTCATTCCGTTATCTGATACTGTTTATACATTCTACTTTGTGGTCGTCTTCTTCCTCTGCCATGTTTCCACTATGCATAGGCATCCAATGCATTTAGGCTTAGGCATCATATCTTTAGCCACATACATGTAATTATTCCTACTGTGTAGTACATTTGATCACCAGTATTTGCCTTATTGACATGTCAGTCACGGTACCTTTTCACGCCTGTGGTACATTCCGCTAATGAGGAAGGATTCATGTTATAGACAATTTGTTGCACTCAGTTGGTAAAATTCTCAACATCATACCAGCCACTTTTACTTCCAAGGAGATTTTCTGCTAAATTTTAAGCTGGGTTGATTTGGTAACCGAAATCATTTATTTTAAAAAAAAAAAAAATTAGTCTTCCAGTGCGGATACGAACCCGAAACGTTCGAACGAAAATGTGAACATCTATCCACTAGCTTCTCTCTTTTGTTAATTTTATACAGTAGAACCTCGCTTAACGAGCACCTGGCATAACGAGTAATTCGCATAACGAGCAAAACAAATTGTAAACAAATGACTTGCTTAACGAGCGACGTTTCGCATAACGAGTGGCGAGGAGAGCAAAGTCCGTTGCTCCAGCTTATGGACCAGCAAGTTATTTCTAACTTTAAGAAGCTCTACACTAAAGCACTCTTCGAGTATTGTTTTCAGGTGACTGAAAACATCAACCTCAATCACTCTTAAAGAGTTTTGGAAAAGACGGGGTTACCAAGAGAACCATAACTTCTGCTTGGAAGAAGCTTTGGCCGGAGAGCGTTGTGAATTTGTGGCTTTGAGGGGTTCGAAACAGTACCTGTGGAACCTGTAGTCAACAAGATTGTGTCTTTGGCCACTATCATGGGATTGGAGGTGGATAACAGAGATATCGAAGAGCTTGTGGAAGAGCACAGCCAAGAGCTGACCATCCAAGAGCTTATTGAGTTGCACTGTGTTTCACAGCAATAAGTTTTGGGGGAAAGTTTGTCAGAGAAGATGGAGGAAGTAAATGAAAAGCAACAATCTTCTGGCGAAATAGGAGAAATGCTGAAAGCACGGCAAACTGTTGTATCTTCCATTGAGAAGCATCACCCAAAAAGGGAGTGGCTATGCGCGTTGCAAATTTATTTAATGATAATGATGTGTAGCATTTTCTCCAAATTTTGAAACGTCGGCCAAAACAAATGTCTCTGGATATCTTTCTAGGAAAAAAATAATTAGTTTTGTGTCATAATTATTTCGACTTGTTTTTCTGCAAATCGAATTCGCATTCCATGTGGGTTCGTTCCTCGTTTGAAGAAAAGATAAAGATGATGCACTCTCCTTGACAATATATATAGAACTCTCTTTGAATAAACGTTATTTATTGCATTTTGTGAGTATTTTTTTTCTTGACATGAAACGCATTATCGTATTTTACATTAATTTATATGAGGAAAATTGTTTCGCATAACGTGTGTTTTGCTTAACGAGTATGATTCTGGAACGAATTATGCTCGTTAAGCGAGGTTCCACTGTACTATATTTATTCTCTAGTGTATTTATTCCTTATATGTCATAACTATTCCTGGCTAGTATTGATTCATTTTGTATCATAAATATTATCTGGCTGTCATTTAAACCATTGTTATGACCAACTGGTATATATCTAAAACCTGAAGACCAGCAGAAAAATACGAAGCTTTACTACGCAGGTTTTTAAGAATATTGTGTGTTACGACCAATCGTTGGACTCATCGAAGATGCCAACAGCGGAACATGAAGAATACGAAACAACAACAACATTCACAAGTTAATGCCTTATGAGAGCGAGTAGACTGCAATGGTTGGAGCATATAGAAACAATGGGCAGAGAGACAAAAACCATGTACAAACAATATATTGCACAGTCGATAACCTTACTTATTTCACTGTATGTCGTCAGATGTATACTACAGTAACAATTAAATAAATGAAGAACACGTGTGAATCCTTTATAACTGAAGTATAAATTTAACCACTGTCAAAAGACACTGCTTGTTTAACCAGGGTAATCGCCAGGCCAAAACCATGTCTTTCTGTTTACAGAGTTCAGTACGCGGGTAACGAATCGTGGCGGCTTCAAGAAATCAAAGCGCTCTGCCAAACAAAATGCGGAATCTATTTTTTTTTAAATCTTCTTTGTTCAAATTGGCACCAGGAAAACATTGTTTTGAAAAGCTAGGCATATAAAGGAGCTGGACGGGAATTAACCTCGAGGTAGCCTAAGAAGAATGTGGAGAGATAGCATTAGAGCTGGCATACAGATACCTTGAGTCACCAAAACAAGAAAGAAGACCAGTCCCAGAGATAAACGGAGGAGGGTGCTATCTGCAGCAAACAACGTAATCGATTTAGAATGGGGACCACGTTGGCTTTTGTTGTGTTTGTCAAATTTGGTTTCAGTGAACCTTGAAGTCATGACCAGTCTGTTGTGTAAGTTTATGAGAACTCGATTCTGCTATGACACAAAGACACAAGTCATTAATTCTACAATTCAAATTATTTTATGCAGACGGTACAAGCTTTATCGGAATTTAAATGTTGCACTAGCTGCTAAAGACGTGGACGGACTGCTTATGTAAATGTTCCGAGTGCTGTGATGTCGCTTCCTGATTGAACTCAATTTAGAAGTTCAAACTACTGAGATCGTCAGTCATGTGAAGCTAGTTCGAGCGATAAGATTATTGGTGAATATTTCTTGTTCAATCATTGATGAACATACAACGCGATGAGAATCAAGAAGGACGAAGAAATAAATCGTACCATGGAACATTCGTCCACACCTAGATTCGTCATTTTTAAATGTATCCTGCCTCTTCGTTAAAATTTCTATTCGATATCTGCCTGAAAATGCAATATTCACCCTTTCTCCGATGTGGCAGGCTAGTCAGCTGATCGTCAGTTGGCTCAGCCTCGTGCGGTGATTGAAAGTGTACGCATTAACTGTTGTTTAACACTTTATTTCTTTTCAATATTTGTGAGTTGTTACAGTTAATTACATGTTTAATAAATATACCACAGTAAGTGACCATGGGTGGTCTCACTCGACAGCAGACAAATTTAATTCTGTGTCTGTCAAAATAATCCAGATATCCAACTGTCTCTCTAATGCTGGTATCGGTAACCTTGTTCCTACTCGTGTTTTAGTGACTTTACAGAGACTGCGCATTTCACATGTAGTTAGTTACCGCCTCTCCTGTTGATTTTATAATTCACAATTACACAGGATCTGTTTTCTTGAAGCGGCAAATTTCTTCGATCTTTGTTTCACAAATAATGTGTGTATGTTTATATACATATATATATATATACTGTGTAATTGTGAATTATAAATATTGTATATATATATATATATATATATATATATATATATATATATATATATATATATATCATCATCATCATGTAGCAGATCCTTTGCAGAATGTCGCTCTCATCACGGTCTGCCTGAAAAAAACTCGGTCTCTCGCCAGTTCTCCCGCTTCATGTACTTTCATACTCAAGGAGTCATTTATAGCCTGTGTCCATCTTTGTTTCGGTTGGCCCCTGCTCCTCCTTACTGGTACCATGCCTTCTGCTAAAAATTTTTTTCCAATCCGTCGTGGCGCTGAATATGACCACAATATTTCAGCTTCCAAGACAGGAGACTGTTTATTAGCCAATCTTCATTGATGTGCAAATCTTTCAAGATGTCACTATTTCTCCTCTTCTTTGTCCAAGATATTCTGAGAATCTTTCTATAGTGTTTCAGCTCAAAAGCCCCTATTCTCTTTCTTAAGGACTGAGAGATAGTCCACGACTCACATCCGTATGTAGCCACAGGGAAGATGCATGCTCTCAAAATTCTAATTTTGGTCTCCTTGCGAGTGTTTAACCATAGACTTTTCAGGCTGTTTAATCTTTGCATTACTATGGTCATCCTCCTTATAATTTATGTCAGTCTCCATTGCTGTTTATTATAGAGCATAAATATTTTAAGTTTGTGACATTTTCAATTTCTTCATATATTTTTATTTATGTGTTTGTGTGTGTGTGTGTGTGTGTGTGTGTGCAGACTAATAGACAACAGGTAGGTAGATCCGGTCAAAATGGACGCTAGGCAGGGGCACTGTTCGAAGCAGAGGCAAATTTTTTGCTTCTGTCGGACGGTGGCCGATGCATTTTTGCTCCATTTATAGACTGGATATAGTTTCGTCGCCCAGCTTCTGAGTTGAATGCATGGCATGACACTGTGAGCTGCGGATTTCATTCGGAATGTTTTTTCGACTGTGACCAATGTGGTGGTGTGAATTGTAGATTCAGAAAATGGCGCGATGCCTGTCGTGCAATGTTGGTGGTGCCCGTATGTGATCAAAATTGATCGCAAGGGCAACTGCTGAACTGTTGGTGAATTCTGCTACTATTAATGATGAACTGCATTTTTAATGTCGGACTGTTTGTGTTAGAACTTCGGATGGCTACCGTATGCGTTAATGCGAGTGTATGCTAGATATGCTGAGACAGCAGTTTGTCAATCTTTCTACAAGGGACTGTGAGAAACATTCTGTGTGTTTTTCGTTGAAAACAGAAGGGGAGCAAATATGAGGTGACCCGTTTGCTATGAAGCTGAAACTAAGACTACCAGACTACCAGACCAGCTTGACTACAAGGCAGTGGTGAGAAAAGAACGCAACATCAACGGGGTGTATCATGTTAGTGTCAGATAACGAACAATGTTTGTCTAAGTTTCTGGTCATGATTGATGATGGCAATAATGTTTTTAACTAGATATTTTCTGCCATGTAATCAGTCTCAATGAAGACAGTATTTAGCTTCCATTTCTTGATATGACAATTACTGTATTATTTTATACATTTATTAGTAATGTGACCTTCAGTTTCCATGGATGACTTTTTTTTTCTGTCTTCACTATCAGTGAATCCCATGAGCTGATACTTGACACACCAAGTTCTCGGCCATCAGGTGTCGACTATCTCCATGACGTCACCAACATCTGGCACACAATACCGATAGAACGACCTTCAGAAGTACAAGCGACCGGACTCTCAAACACAAGCCACATCTATGTGTACAACACGAACCTGCTAGGATATATCATGGATACTTTTGATTCAACGCATAAAAAGCTGTTAAACGTGAGACCTGGGGAGAAGATATATTACCATGGTTCCAATGACCTCAGTGTTAAAAGCATTCTCGAAAATGGAATCGACGTGTCCCGGTCAACTAGACCCACAGATTTCTCCTGCGGAGGTGGTTTCTATGTAACCAAAAATTATTACAGAGCAATAGACTGGAGTAGGAGAGTAGCCGGTTGGAGAAGAGGCAGACCAGCTGTTATCGCTTTTAAAATTAACGAGAGCTTGCGAAAGGAGGAGCCCCATCTTAAGCTAAACCAGGAGAACACCACAAACAGCAAATGGTGGCAGTGTGTTGTATCTCATTTTCGGCACACAGAAAGATCTGCAGATGTCAGAAACACTTTGAAAGATGTCAAGTTTATCAAAGGCTGGGTAGCTAACAATAAGTATCTCTTTGACGAAGAATTACCAAATCCGTTTAACTTCACACAGATGTGTATTCGGGACCAAGACTATGCCCGTCGCTTTGGTAGTCTAGAAAATATTGCTTTTGTGCTGTTTGATGTGTCCCTTTAACAGCTGTAATAATAAACTTATGAGAGTTTGTTTCTTTCTATTCATACAATTAAACTGGATCTTGTGTAACACCATTTTTTTCCCCGATGTGCAACTGGTATATTGCATCCGAAAACGTTTATAATATATAACGGACACACGATCGTGAAGGCAGAATCATTATATTTTTAATACAACTAGAAGCAGGTGTTCATGCCCCCCCCCCCCTTTTCCACTTCTTTCCGTTTCCCTCGACTCCGACAAATGTTCGTCTTCTATATTCTTAGAAACGTGAACATGCCCACCAATCCAGGGTACGGAATCTACATGTAATTCTCTTATCTTCCAATTTGCAGAACCCTCCAATGTTTCTGATTGCCGAGAATTTCTGCAGGCACTCTCACTGTAGCTTTATTCAAAAGCTAATACGTATCGTAATCAGAGATGGATGTTGTAAGAAATCGCTATCGCATTACTGCAGTTAGTGTGTAAAATGTGAGTATTTATACGTGTTCTAGACCACAACATAGTAGACACGCTGGTCAGTTCTCTTCCATGTCGTTTTTTTCTTTCCACACAACATCACAAACTTTGTAAGCATTGAACTGAATCAACCATAGAGCCGTCCAATACATATAAATTATAATGTCTCTGTTGTAAATTGAACCCGTCCAATTATCTTGACAGACAAGAGAGCTGACCGCTTCACAACGAGGGCTAAATGGTATAGACCCATCATTTCGTTGTGAAAACATCAGCATTGTAAATCTTCCAAGCACATGCTTGTTCTCTAAACTGACCACTATAGTCTGGCCACAGTGTTCTTCTAGATGGATTTGTGGTCCTGTGAGTCATTTGCACCTACGTTTTGCCAGCGATGTTTAGAAAAGGGGCTGCTGAGTGGTTACAACATCGAGCTGTTATGGAGAAGACATAAGTTCGAACCCCGGTAAGGTGATGGAGCTTTTCTCTCGGGGGCAAGATTAAGCATCATAACCTATACATTCCGTGGCGATAAATTAGCCAAGCGGCCCTGAACTCCTAGGCTCAAGGTCCCCTGTCTACACCACCCTAAAAGGTGGTGAAATAGACAGTAGTGAGTTTCAGTTTTTAAAATAAAGGATGCTGACGTGATATCCCACCCCCATCTCTCTTTCCCCCTTCCCCCAAAAAATGTCCTTAGAAATTGAAAGTGTACGAGAAACGAGACTTTTTAGAAAAAAGGTTTATTAAATTGTACTTGTTTTGTTCGTACTAATCTGTCTATATTTATTTTGGTTTTTTGTTTAGTTTTGAGAAACGTTTGTACAGAAGAATGTAATTAGTATTCACCGCTTATCAGTTGTACGGATAAAAAATACTTTTTCAAATCTTTGTTCTCATGGCGCATGATTATGTATAGACGTTTTCGTTTTCAGTATTTGTTTATGTGTGTCCTATTATTTCAAGTAAATTATTATATTTATTCATCCCAAGCACATACTAATTATAACTACAGGTGCGACTGTTCTAATATCTGAACTATGTTGATCCCGGACAATGTCTTGGATTTCCAAGAAAACAGCCGTCTTTGGCTAGTAATAGAAATTAACAGCAGCTGCACTAGGAGCCCAAATGAATTGTTAGGCAATGGGACCCTTCCGACAACCTCTTCTTGGTAAAGAATTCTCAAAGAGCTCCTACCAAATGTTATTCTAACAGTTTAGTTTAAACATGTAAGAAAAAACACACTCAGAATATGGCAAATGATGCAGTATACAACTTGTTTTATTGATTTACGATACTATTAGTCGTTTAGATGACATTTGTCATTTAAAAATATTTGAGCAAACAGGGACTGGTTGATGGTATAGTGGTAATGGGATGCTTGAGCTAGAGCAAGGAGCACCCTCGGTGAGAGTTAAGTTTTTGTGATAATGATAAGTTAACGAACAAACTTATGACGTAATTTTATGTTCAAGAACTTAAAACCTCAGACTACCACACACAGAACAGGGACATCCTTTCTAAAGATCTTCAACATGGGAAACGATCCAGACAGCATAGACCTACAGCTCAACTGTGCAGTCACAACAACAATTCCAGGCATAGACAGAAAGGCTGAAGAATGTGACCTAGTACTGCATTCAACGACCCTTGAACATGTCAACAACTGTTATCACCTCATCCACCACACAGCTACAAGGAAACCAAAACAGCCATAAAGCACTCTTTCAAGCTGGAGTGGAGAAGGCAGAATGGAGATTACAGACCAGAGAGTGACAGCATAAACAAACTCAACAGGAAAGAACAAGCATACATTTTCAGACTTTGGACAGGACATTGTGGTCTTCGAGCACACCTGTACCGGATAGTCATAAATGAATCTGCTGCCTGTTTTTGTGGAGCAGAAAGACAGGCCCCTGAGCACATACTGCAGTACTGCCATAACCTCTCCCAGCAAAGAATGTGGATCTGGCCCAAGGAAGCCACATTGCAAGAGAGGCTATGTGTGACCATTGGCGACCTTAAACGCACAATCCTATTTGTGACCTAGACGTAACTCAATGTTTAGCATGACTGATTGTCTAACGCAGAAGAATAAAAAGAACAACTGTTATCCAAAACTCGAATGGACACACATACACACCGATGGATCGTTGGAGAGAGCAGAATAGAAAAGGAGGAGCTGGATCACGCTGCAAGATGGGAGGGAGCACAGTAGAAACGCCATGCAGCTCTGGAAGACTGTCTAGAAACTTGAGAGCAGAGCAACAAGCAATGATTGATTCAGCCAAAGTGCTTAGGGAAAAAAAATTACAAACAGCAAAATTGTTTTCCTTTGTGACTGCATGTCAGCCCTCCAGGCGACTCAGAGGGATCTACCAAACAACATTGTGAGAGAACTGACCCGCCAGCTAAACAGACACACAGAAAACAAATCTTCTCCAGTGGATCCTGACTCACTGCCAGGAAATGAGTTAGCAGACAGACTTGCAAAAAATGGAACAAAGGTGAAACAACACGTTCATTGTCACTAGCACAAATCAGAAGACGTATCACAGGAAAATACAAGGAATTGTGGAGAGAACAAACTAACAGTAAACATCCACAGACCCCATCAGCAGACTCAACAGAAAGCAACATAAACAATTTTCCGTCTACGAACAGGTCACTGCAGGCCCAGCTACAACATGCATAAAATAAAGACTGTAAAATCCCCGCAGTGTGCCTGTCAAATAGGATGACAAACAGCTGAGCACATTCTGAAGACCTGCCACTCTACCTACATTCTTGAAAAGACACCTGGACTCAAAAGCGAAGTGTGCAGAGCTATGGGGAACCATAAAGGACCCGTTACTGATATGCAAGTTCATAGAGGCAACCCACCTGGTGGTCTGAACTGAGCATACGAAACCAAACTCAAAGAAGAAGAAGAAAACCATAGACAGGTCTCGATTTGAGGCCCTGCCTATCTTTTCCGACCTGCCAATCTTTCACGCAATTTGGGTTTGTTCACTGGACCATTTGTTTTGGATAGGCGCTGACTGATCCCTGCCCGTGACGGAAAATGGGTAAATTCCAGCAATAAATTGGAGAAAGAAAAAAAAAACCAATCAAAACTTTAGTCGGGGGCATGCTGGCAGCAGTCTGAATTAAATACAAGCCTCCTCATTGCATTCACTTTCCCCTTATCTCAATTAGCAGAGTTTAGCACTTTTTCGTATCTGTAATAAACCCCTTCATTCAGGAGAGGTTTTAAGCCCCCCCACCCCCCCCCCCCCCTTGAGATACCTTCAAACTACAGTTATCATTCTCTGTGACTGTCAGTCTGTTACCTACTGTCCCCTACTTGTCAAAAATTATTAAGTGGGACAAAGCCAGTTCTACCTGGTGTCACTAAAAGGTGTGAAAAGTCAGTGTCATATGTTTTTCACTAAAGCCCCAAAATCTGGAGCCTTTTTTTCTTCTTTACAAAATCAAGGAGACTATCTGCCAAGGATAAACAAATTGTTTTTTAAAATAGAAATATCGGCCACTGTCACATACTGCTGTTGACACGTGCCTTGGTAACGGTTTTTCCCTCATAAACCAGATAGCACTCTGAAGTAGTATTACAATTTTGAGATGTTGGCTCGCAATGGTCTAGGCGGAATCCCGCAGCTCCAATGAACATCTAGCCTACTTCAGGGGTGAGGCGATGCAAATTATGGCACTACAGAACATAAAATATTCCTAGGGGCAACTTGGTCTGACTTCCTCACTACTTTAATTAAGCTTCAAGACTAGATAGTATCCTATCCTAGTCAAGATACCACAGTTAAACAGATAGTATATCAATACTGCACACACTCCAGACAACTAGGAACAGCGAATGATGGACACTAAACGAAGAAGTTAGACTTCATAAAACATATTAAAAAAAGTTCAACACATGCATATATAGATCAGACAAAAGGGAATCAGCAGAATCATTGATATTGCTAAATCACAGACACATTTGAGTTGACTATAACATGGATTCCTCCCAGTAGCAGCCGATACCATCATGGCACATGTGAGGATAGTGAATCTAGGAACCTGGCACCGAGTAATGATGAACCACAGCAACACCTGCACCACACCAACTGAGACAGCTGGAACAATGCCATTGGAATGGTTTGTTCCTCAGTATCTCAGACACTGCACATTGAATATATAAAGCTAAATAGGATAATCTGATCCTGTCGAAAACATACTCCTTGTATGAGAGTTTATTTGGCAAAAATAATTGTCACCACAAATGGCAGGCAACCTCGGGCTCCTCCAGAAAGCTCCCTGGAAATGGATCTCTCCCACTGGATACACTGGTTTCTACCTGGCCGTCTGGACAAAGCTGTCGGCGGGACCCATGGTGCTATCTTCTGGCTGCTGGTGGTAACTAAGCTGGTGGCTTTTTTAACTGTGTTTAACTGCCTGGCCTCCACAAGGATATCATCCTGTGAGAAAAAGGAACACCAGAGTTAGCAGTCATCTCAAACTCATATTCTTTGTCCCTACTTAAACTCTATCCACACATATATAGCTCAGAGGTCTATTCTACAGATAGTGAGACTGTGATAGCCTCTGTGCAAACAACGGTAGTCAACAGAAAAGCTATGAAAGAGTTCCGACAAGAAGATAGAGAGAGGTCTCTCGGATAGAGGACAATCTTTCATACCTGTACATCTTTTTTCACACAGAATGACGGACCTACACACATGAGCATAGTCTATCACCTAAAAGGTGTATCTAGGCACTCAGTTTGCCCGCATACAGTTTGTTGACAAGAGTCGACCTGTAATAATCCGGGGCGTCATGCCTGCCTGTCCACTCTGGCCCTGGTCGATAAGTGTGTGCTGACCTAATTTTCTGCTAGATCCAGGCACATGTACTAAAACTTTCAACAAACGAAACCAGTTGTCTGCTAGTTAAGTCACTGGCCCCTTTGCCCGGATTACCAGAGTATACTAACCTCGGCCTTTAAACGGAATGCTTGATTTAGGCGGCTTCTTCAATTTGAATGTAATAAAAGCAAATCCCTGTAAGGTCCCATAGCCAAGTTGATTTCCCTTTAGTAGCGGTTTTATATATATATATATACATGGTACTCGTAAACTATGATAGACTTACCCAAGTTTTTGAAAATGTCCTGGGCAACAACTGCTTCTATATTTTGCCCAGAAGTTAGAGCCAAGGCTCAAAACGTCTGGTCTCGGTGAACGCCAAGCTGAGAGTAGTGGGAATCTTACCGTCTCTTCCGAAGAAAGCAGGGAAAAGATTAATACTCGCCTAGGCTGTGAAATGCCCATAGGAATGTAAGCAATATCATAATGAATTACTCACATATAACTGTAGGTTTGAAACTGAAGCTTTTCCAAAAGAATTAGAGCATTCAGGAACACTTACTTTGACATAAAGAAGGGTAAATATAAAAGATGGACTAAATGCCTATAGAGGCAGGCCCACATTTGAACAGAGCATAATTTACATAGAGGTGTCAGAGTCAAGAATAGTCCAAGACGAAGGTGTGGATTGGTCTGTTACGTGATAGCCACATTCGATATTGCCTTTAGCGGTCTGCATTGTAGTCAGTCCCCATAAAGAAAGATTAAGCAAGCTGTTTAATCTTTCCCGGTAAAGCTAAGGCTGGACTATCTTGTCCTTCAAGACTAGTCTGTGCATTGAGTTTGGGTATCTACACGGCATCCCGGACCCCGCTTATATGTGTTTAGATACTAACGCGAATGGATGAAAACAATGAATAAATAGATTATCGACGAAATAGGGCTGGTGTTTAAAAATATAAGATGAAGAAGGGTTTTCTGTTCAACCTGATGGTGATCCAGTTCCTCTGCGGTACGCTTATTCTCGTGGTCTCCAACTAACTTATCCACACCAGCACTGTCAACATCCAAACCTAGGTATGCTTTTCCGGAGAAACCGACAGCTTCAAAGCATTCAATGTCTATGACTCCTTGGCAGGTTACTTAAACACTGCTAATGATCTTAAGACACTGGAAGATGTTCTAAAGACTGTTAAAATTGCGTCAAAGCACATTTGAAACAGTTTTGGTGCTAAAACTAAAATGATGCAGGTCATTAGAATTCATAATCAGCTGCATGTCGGGTTGAATGGTACTTGTTTGAAAAAAGTTAAAGAATATAAATATCTAGGAGGTATTTTCTCGCAGATCGGGAAATATAAAATAGATGCCGACTAGCCAGTGCATTCATTTACCAGCTGACACTGTTATTAAGATATCCAAACATAAGTATCAGCAGCATAAACCATTTTATGAAAAACATATTCATACCAACGCTGTTCTGTCAGTGCCAGACATGGACATTATCAAAGGCTAACTACCTAAAATTAACACTTTTAAAATGAGATGCCTGAGAAAATTTGCCGACTTCACCATCCGACACAACGTTTGAAATGATAGCAGACTTTGTGGGAGCAACACCATGCAGCTAGTTTATTGAGATACAGAGGATTAAATGGTTTAGCCACTTATTCAGAATGCCGCCAGAACAACTACAAACACAGGTGCTACACATGAAAAGATCTGGTGTGAAAGGAAGAGGTCGCCATTGGAGAAAAAAGAATGATAACATTAAAGAGCTTTTACATAGATAAGGAATGACAAGAGTCATTTTTAACCAAAAAGCAATGTATCGCAAACTGTTCGCCCTGATGCATAAGTGAAAATTGTTGTTGTTGGTGATTTACTAACTAGCGCCAATGTTATAACAACAGTTCATATAACTCTCTACTTTCGGTTTCGCCTGGTGTAGATAAGAAGTCAAGAATGCATTGCTTCTGCAAGGAATGGTCTAGTTTCAATTTCGGTAACTATGGACGCACTGATTTTGCGTTGTCTGATTCAAGACCGCTACCATTTTAACTTTTGATAGTGAATATCGTTGCATAACCGTTCTTTGAAAACAGGATACGTTCTATGTTTAATGATAACCTCACTCGAGTGATACTGTTAGTTGATGTGATATTTATCGACATTTCGTAAGTATGTTTTATCATTTAAATAGCTGTTCTGGCAAGGCATAACCATGATTCTGGAATCAGAGATACAATTATACACATGGTAGCGTAAGCCGGAGCATATAGTTGTAATGAATTTAAAAAATGTATAGATATACCAGAAATGAATTCGTACACATGCAAGTAGGAGAATAAACCTGTTGTATTTGAGTATATTTATATCACGTATGCCGTTATGAGAGAAATTGCATCAGACGTTCTCTTTACATATGTTTGGCCATCACGTAATAAAATAGACCGAACGGTATATTCGACAGTTCAATGGCAAACTAGTCTGGTCTTGTGTGTATACATATTTGTTCCCGAATATTATGTCCGATGCTTTATTCCAGGAAGAGTTTTACAGCTTCATGGACCAAGGAAGGAAAGGATAATAACATTTGTCAAAATCTGAATATCAGGGAGAGCTTGATCATAAACATTTTCGTTTCTTGTAAACCAGGAAATTTGAAAAAGAACTAAGCGCAGTCCATACACATAATTAGCAGATTTAGTTTCTGAACCGTTCTCCTCTCTTCACACCTCATGCTATGCCCCTATAGTCTTGTACAAACACGTGTGTATCTTCTTGACACTTTTACTTAATGTTAATTCTACTCTGTGGTGAATTTTTCATTTTTTTTCCCATAACGTTAAATGAAAGAAGCCTATAATTTTTCAGCTTCCAGTGTGGACAGGCGATGATAACATTATATTAGGCATGGGAGTAAGTAAGTTTTAAAAAAGAAAAAAAAAACCGTAGGGGAACTAACAGAACAGGATACTTCAGATAGAAGTAGAACGTTGACCACTTGTGCATCATAATAAAGATGTAGGACTATTCTAACAGAACCAAGCTACGTGAATATTTTTAAAACAATACTAATGAAGTTACCATTTCATGACTTTATTGACTAAAAAACTGGAACAAAGGACAAAAATATAATAGTGATGTGCCCAAACACTATGGTTCACAAGCCTCCAGCGAGATAAACACTTTGGATCAGGATCTCATGACAATTGCTACCTTCATTATTTTATAATAAAAACATGTTCTGGTTATTTATCCGCTGTCCTTTCTGGTGTGGCTTTGTCATTCCAACTAAGTTATGGTACACTGATATCTAGGTATAGCGTGAGGTGTCAAGGGAAAGAACATTCTTTTTTAAGAATTAAACCTTCCTAGAAAAAGACAGATCCTCCCTTAACTGATATATCATTCCGCTCCTCCATTCAGAAACTGGAATCTCAAGAGATACAATTTAATATGGATAGCACTGAATGTCAGCCCACTGACATAAGTTAAATATTCAACATGAGTAGGTTCTCTAATGCAGTCCCATCTCATAGTTCAAGGTCAATAACATTATTAATTGCCTAGGTCAACATACTATGTAAGTATATGTCTATTAAAATATATCTAATATTGCTGATATCCTGGCTGATTCATATATGTATGCCATCATTCTGTATATTGTCTTTTGCAATTCAACCGTTTGAATAAAAAGATCAGAATAATAAGGGTTCTAAGCACATATACTAAGAATCAGAACGAGAGTTACTCCGTTCTTTGGGCATTAAGAATTACACATGATATTTTACATTCCAACAGAGTTTCTCGGACAATATTAAGAATGATCTCGCAGGGTTACTCATGTCCTTCTCATATGCACAGTCAAGAAATGAATCTGAATAATTAATGCAAGGCTTATCCCATAACATCGTGCGTAAAGATTCAACAAGAACATGAACATATTCCTTAGGCACGTAGTGGACAGATGCAGCAAAACACAGTCAATGGCTATCAGTCAAAGCATTCACCCTCCAAATTCCTTTATGAAAACACACATGCAAAATGACCTCTTGGCGACATTAACAACTACGTGAACAAATAGAGCAGTAATATTACACAACAGGACATCATTCTTAGTTGGTTAATATTTCGTAAGCATTCTGTCCCTAGCATATTTAGCACCATCTTTGATTATAATCTGATACAACAAACTACTGATTTCCTCTGGTTTATCACTTGCAACCATCCTTCTCCACCCTCACTTTTTACACCGGCTCGGTCGTCACCCGAGTTAAAAATCACTAATGAAATAGGATTCAGAATGCTGGAACTTTGCAAATTCAACAAAGTTATCAAATTCAACAACCTCCTCTTAGCTATCACATTACGCAGGCACAAAGCATCAAGAATGTGGACATGACTCACCAAATGGCGAACAGCATAACCAAACTGTCTACATACTAGTCCAAAAACGTTATAAAACTGGGATCAACAATGCGAAGACAAGGAGCTGATATAGGAAATTGGGCTGTACCGAATAGCGATTTTCACTATTCGGCCGAATACGAAGAAAGGGACCAACTATTCGGCCTAAAAAGGAACACAAATACGAATAGTGTATTATCATCATAATGTGCCTTGCCGACTGGCGTGGGCGATTATGCCTCGCCACAATCTGCAATCTCCTGCAGCATGTATTATTACATGTGCTGACACACCTCCATGCCATGCAACAAAACTGTAAAGAATCTTCTCTTGTCTTCCTCTATCCCTCCTTCCACAGATCTTTCAAGTGGTCAAAACATGTTCCATTTTTCCTCTTCTCATAACATGGCAGAAAAATTATGACTATCTTCTTCTGATGTATGTGATTAGTTGTCTTAGGGCTCTTACCTCTTCCAAAACCTTTTTGTTGCTTTTGTGTGTGTGTGTGTGTGTGTGTGTGTGTGTGTGTGTGTGTGTGTGTGTGTGTGTGCTGTCTAATGTATTTTAAGCATCGTTCTGTAAAACCACATCTCTGAGGCCTCAAGAAATTGTTTGGCCTGCCTACCGATTGTTCAGGACTCACAACCATATTTTAGAACTGGATGTAGGTAGCAAGCAATAATTCTTTTTCTAACCTTCAATGACAAAGATATATTGCATAAGATGTTCTTCATTTTTATAAAATGCAGTTTTTGCCTGTCCTATTCTGTTTCTTATTTCAGTAATGCATCTTTCATCTGATGTTATCCATGTGCCAAATTCGCATTTAAATCATCGTTTGCTCGGTCTTTCGTTCGAAGTAATTTAAACGCACCTTAATATAATGGTTAGCAATATCTTCCAATTTGATTTAGGTAAAGACACCCTGAAAGAACGAAAACATTCATGATCTCTCTCTCTCTCTCTCTCTCTCTCTCTCTCTCTCTCTTTTTTTTTACACACACACACACACACACACACACACACACACACACACACACAGACGCAAGCAACAACAACCAAGTGCTTTGCCTTTAAATATAAGTGCTTACTTGACGAGGCCAACAGTTACTATTCAACAGACCACATTTTCCACTTCAAAATTTCAGCCAAAATGTAATCACAACTTTACTTATCTGCTGCACCTTTGCGAATACAGATGGAGGATCGGTCGCACCTCGAGATAAATACAAAGACAATTTTTAGCACTCTGCGGTTGACATTTTATCCAGTATGATACGCTTTGTAAAACAAGGAATTCGACCATGGCGAGGAAAGACAATTTAAATTTTAACTTTTAATCATCTTCATGCCTTCTTTAATAATTTCACAATGTATAGCCGACTTTTCTTGATTTTCGCCGCGGCACCCCTTGCATACGCACCCAGTTTGATAACCTCTGCTGTAACGCCTCGGTCGAGTCAACAGGCAAAGACCTTTTCAGCTGCTGTACCACGCAACCATGTCGCAGTTTCAACAGCTACGACAGACTTGGGCAACAGCAAGTATTGTGTTAATGAGAGATTTATTTCAGTCCATCTCAGTGTATTCAGAAAGGGGTGTAAGGTAACCACTATTTGTATCCGGCCCGACCGCAAGTATTCGGCCGAATACCGAATAGGTATAAGGTCCACTATTCGGCCCTGAATATTGGGTACAGCCCTAATAGGAAATGACCATATATGGTGCTGTTAAATTTTAGAATTCACCTCAAACGTTTAAATCGTGCCAAAACCATATGACTGAAATACGACATTGACAAACTAAAGGATCTGGTGGTGGTAGAACATTTCAGAGTTAGAAAAGCAAAAAAATATGCCCTCTGATTAACAAAATGAACAACGTAGAAACACTAACAAATAACATTGTTGGGATACACAGACACACAAAAACCAAAGCAGCAATGTGTCCCTCAAGAAGGACGGACACAATCCTCAACTAGAAGACAAGAATAGAGAGATAAATATTCAGATTATAAAAGACATGCGGAGGGAAAAGAAAGTTGGATAGAAAGCGGATGTGCAGAAATAAAAGATTGTAACAAGTTGAACAATATTTAAAAAAAAAAAAAAGCTTTCAGCATTATTGCAAACGTGAATCGAGAAAACACGTCAAGAAGTAACGCCGTCCAAGACGCAGAAGGTAGCCTAATCACAGAAAGTAACGACATCCAAAATAGATGGTCTGAATACTGTTCGAGTCCGTAAAACGATCAAATAGCAACACCGACATCCTTGACAACAGCCAAGCACAGGACGATTACAGCTTCCCCATACTCTAGGATAAAGTAGAATTGGCCCTTTAAACTTAAAAAAAAATATTTGAAAGCGTGGGGTATTGACAATATCCCAGCTGCGATCTTTAAGTCGGAAGAGATGACGTCATCGAGATCCTCACTGAAATCTGTAACACAATTTGGGAGAATGGTGAATGGCCATCTCTTTGGACTAAATCACTTATCATTACTATCCACACACACACACAGACACACACAAAAAAAGGGGGGGGGGGATATTTACAACAATGTCACATTTATAAGTCTCATCAGTCATGACTTTACTGCGAAAAATGCAATGGTGTTTACATGTAACGATGCAATTTATCGTTTTTTGAAGCCCTACTCTGGCTCATGCCAGGGGCCGCAGTATAGCCCTGCCATAAATGTGGTCTAATGCCTGAACGCGGTTTCTGGAACCTCTCCACCAGTGATTATCATCCACGTGGTGGCACTTTGTGTCGTCGGGTGTTTTTTTCTTGTGTGATGTCCTTTGGGGGGGGGGGGGGGGGTAAAAGAAGATAGATAGATACACAGATAGATGGATATTCAAATTCGCCTCACGACGTGCGTGAAAAGGAACGTTTACTTACGCTTCAACATGCTCACTTTAAGTTCAACACTAAACTTTGGTTTGCACTCAATCTTATCAATAAGCCATGAGCGCCCCAACAAGGAAGTTCAGCTTAACTGGGAATCTAGTACACGTGTACCCGTGTCTTTCTTTTGGGCTGTGATTCTTGTTTATAAATGTACCGGATCATATAAGTTTCTTCCTAACTAAAATTGCGTTAATGGTTTGACGCGATTTGCGTTACCTTTCACAGACTGGAGAATGGATGGTGGCACGACTATGACCGAGATCATTAGGGCACAGGAAAGGCTCATTGAAAAGCTAAGAGATGAAGTAGGTAAGATGGTTAGTGGTATCGGCTACTCTTGTTTGAACACATTGTTTAAGTCACCCAGCTAAAACTGCAGTGGTTACAAATATAGCTTTTTTGAACGTATGATATAATGAATGGCAATGAAAAAGGGAAGTATTAAAGTGAAGGACCAATTTTCAGGCCCTGCGGCTTATTTCTAATTTCAGAGAATGCTCAGTCTGATCAGGGAGACGTCATCACTTGTTTGTTAGGAGGTAGGATACTGCGCATAGCTAAGATGTACCGGGATCAACAATTTTTGGTAACCTTCTTTTCGCGCTAAAACTAATTATTGACGTCATATACTTGTTTGTCAGGAGGTAAGATATTGCATATTGATTGATAAGACGAAAATCAACAGGTCTTGGCAACAATATTTTGTAAATAGTATTTGACGTCATTGTTGACGTGCCCTTTGAGAGAGAGAGAACGTAGTAGCACTTGCTTTCTAGGAGTCCCTATGACGTCAACTGCAAATTTAATTACTATATTTGCACAGAATAAGATGATGAAATCTGATGCAATCGAGATATAATTAGAAAATCCCACGTGAAAACGTACATAGTAAAAAAGCTGAGCATACGAGAATATTCTAGAAGCAGAAAAAAAAGTGAGAAGAAAACAAATAACTAGCATTCCAGCATCCAAGTATAAATGATGAGTAACAACTACTTTAGCATGCCTTTAGTCCGCGAAACTTAGAATACTAAGGACTAGTAACATTGACCCTTAAAGAGAACTTTTGGTTGTAGAGATGCTAACTCAATAATAGAAGGAGAGGAGCTAGTCACATTGAGGCTCGAAGACAGACACTAGAGAGGAGTCATGAAACAAGACATCGAGCTACAGAGACAACACACAAGAAACATGGATCCATGGTTAAAAGAGACATATTAGGTAGGAACACTATTGAGATGTTAGAGTAGACGATCAAGCCGTTAGTACCAGACAACTAGAACCAAAGTAACTAGAGATGAATAACACAACGCCACATTATTTTTACAAGAATCAGAGTCCCGTGGGAAGCAGCTAGCGAGACATCATCATCATCATCACCACTATCGACACGACCATCTTTCTCTCGTCTATAATCTTCCAATCGACTCCTCCTGTAGCAAAACTAGAGATGAACCTGGGTGTGACAGCGACGTACGCAACGAAGAACACAGCTTTGCTACAAGTCTCCACAATAAAGTGTCGCTACAGTAGATGTAATCATCCTCTGGTATATTTGCATCACATAAAAAGGGACAGGCACCTAGGCAGACAACACCACATTGGAACAAATGGAAGCTTTGGAATATTTTGGAATTGAAATAATAAAAAAATTGTTATATGACATTAATAATAGTGGGTACAATCCTAATGACCTAATAAAGTCTATAATTATTGCACTGCCAAAGAAACCAGGCAGTTTGAAATGTGACGACTATCGCACCATAAGTCTTAGGAGCCATGTGACAACAATGTTACTGAGAATAATTATGACAAGAATAAGAAACTCGACAAAACCAGAAATTAGAGAAGAACATTGTATATTTGTAGAATGAAAACGTGTAAACAATGTTGTACACATCCTTAGGAATGTCAGAAAGATCAAGAGGTTAAAAAACGATCTTTACTTATGCTTCATTAACTATACAAATGTATTTCATTGTGTGAAACATTATGAAATAATCAAAGTACTGGTAAAGTTAAACATCGATAGAAAAGATTTACGAATTATCAATAACCTGTATACCATACGTCCACTATAACCTGATTCGTTTTTATTATACTACATAAACAATATACTTCATGTTGATGACACCGTCTTGATAGCGTCAGGTCAGAAAGAACAATAGGAATTGCTAGATACGGTGGTGGTAAAAAGTAAAAAAAAAAAATGGGCCTCAGTTTGAATGATCAGAAGAAAGAGGTAATGGTGATTTCCAAGAAAAGAATAGCGCCTTAATGTATAATAAAAGTCAAAGGCTTTTTTTAGCACAAGTACAAAAAATGTATGTTTCTATGCACATGGAAAACATTCGACCAAATATGTATCACAGAGAGAAATCCTATGTTGAACATGTTAAAACAGACCACAGGTGCAAGACTTAATTACATCCATGATGTTTTTGAAAAAAATTACTATGATAGAATTTGTCGCATGATGTATAAACAGCACAGTATGATGATGTTGATGAAAATGATGACATCACGGACTTAGTCTAATAACTATATTATACGCTACGATACAAACTATCCTAAGAGTGGGGAAAGAGCCTCACGTTTTTACATTTAGACAAATTCGAAAGCGTCACATTATCCATTTTGCAAGGCGTTGCACATTTGCATATGATATGCGAGATGAACGGGTGACATTTTAAAGTGTGAGACATGATAGATCAATACTGACTGCGGATCAGACTGACTATATATTGCCTTTATATCATATTGTCACAGAATTACATGTTTAAATGCGTTGTGTTGTGATTAAATATGCCGATGTTGCAGATCATAGACGTTGACTAGCAACTAACATTAAACTGTGCTTTCTAATTCAGATATCTTAGAGGACAACATCAGAGTACTAAAGAACGAAAACAAAGGCAAAGCTGATGAACGTAAGTACAAATAATCAACTTCATTGTTATCTTTATTAATACGGTCTCCACTATTATTTCTACGGTATAAATACGACTGCATTTGTAAAGTACATAATGATATCCATAAAAGATATGAAACCGACAGAAATGTAGATCAGCGAGCTTCACAATATAACAAACACATGAACGTTGCGGCTATAGATCCTTCAACAGCCAATACATAAACAAATTTAAAAAACAACGAATAACACATTTACTCAACTGACGTATCCAGAAGCAGCCATGTTGATGTCTTGCCAGTGAAATAAAGAGACACGTTTGGCCGAGAATAATTAGCCTTGGAAGGCCAAGGGCCGTAACTCCAGAATTTTAGATGAAACTGTTTTGACAGTTCAGTTCCCTGGGTGTTGAGGTTGACAAGGTGAAAGTGAAGCACATTTCAAGAGACGTGCGGACTCTGTCACTAGAGTGACTAGATGTAATGGCTCCCACCTCCATGTCGTGGACACTTTGGTTATCCTGGGAACTGAATTGTAACAGTACTGGTTTCAGGGCACCGTTCTGCACATCCAAAAGATGTTGACTCAACCTGTCAGCCAGTCGTATACCTGTTTCACTGATGTATTGCATGCCACATCTCTTGCAGTGCATGCGTAAATCACACTGCGGCTCGTTGTCGTGAGGTGAGCAGCCAACCCTACACAATGGACGAGTCGTGACTTTGACTTCCCTCGCGCTCAGTCAAATTTCAAACTTAAACCCGTCCGGAAGGGTATATAGTCCCTTATATTGATATATACCATTATCTGGTAATATATTCATTTCTAGACCCTCTAGTTGCTTTGATAAATCTTCATTTTCAAACTTGCAACTATAGGTTGACGATTTCTGGTAATTTATTTAGAAATTTGTGTAAACCGGTTTACTCCTTGGGCAGGAATACAGGGAACTTCTTTCTTAGAGACGCTATGTTTGATTTTGAAAAAAACATTCTTTCGCCTGATTCCAAAGTGTCAAGACGTGTATACAGTCTATGTAGAAATTGGCGCATTCAAAGTTCCATTTCTATCTTGGAAGATTTCCTGAGCTTGGCATGATACCTCCTTAGAGATCAGGCAGACGAATCGCAGTCCAGCCAACAACCACCAACCTATACCATTCTGTGCACCAAGCAGATCTAAAAGTTTGGTATACTGTGCCATTACCTCAACATGGCAAGAGCTTGTTTGTGAGTTCCAGGACCAGTGGACAATTGCAGACACCTATGTCATCAATTCAGAGAACCAGTCTTCAAGAGCTTTGTTGGGCTCCTATGCAGTTATCGTGTCATCACCTGTGAGACCGGCAGTAGGCATCACAGTCTCCAAGAGCTCTGTTGGGCTCCTAGGCAGTTCCTGTGTCCTCTCTCGTGACAGTCAGCTTGTACCAGATCAAGTCGAGGCTCAACTACTGATTGAGTCAACTACAGTCTAGTCACCATGGACTGAGGGGAGCATTGACCTATGAACTGGGCTAAGTGATCTTTTATTCACATTACATGCTCTCTTCCCACAGCACCTTATCAGTCCGAGGATGAACTCATGCACTCTCATGGAACAATATCTGGCTGCTTCAACATCTAGGTTGTGTCATTGATTCCTGAACTCCATTAACTAAACATTCTTGAGAATCTATTCCTTATTATATGTATATATTGTACTGCTTACATGCATACATTTTCCTAGCTGACTTGGTTGTCCATATTTCACCATTCTAACTGTCTGGCTTTGATGTTTGTGTGAGTAATAAGTGTTATCTGTGTTAACATGGCTATGATAGTATACTATCATAACCTGGTGGCTTCCTTTTTATAGTAGTGGGGGTGTCCAGCCAAGTGTGCCTAGGAATATTATATATTTTGTAGTGCCAAAACTTGAGTTGCCCTACTCCTGAGATAAGTTGAGTGTATATTGGCCACGGGGCATCCCTAAGACCAATACGAGCCAACGACTCAACAAAAATTATTTCAGAGTGCTGTTGGTTGTTAAGGAGAAATCCTTAAATCAGGCACGTGACAGGAGCGATACGTGACAGAATAAATATCCTAAAAAATCTGTTGTCTCGTCGTGGGATTGTTTGTATACTCTGTTCAATCTTTAAAGTTGCTGGTGATCTTGGCCAGGAGGTTGTTCAGTGTTTGTATTTTGTGTTAAGACAGTTGTGACCACTCTGTGTCAGTTCTTAGTATGTGCTCTTAGGAGTGATTTGTGATCAAGTTGTGGTGTTTTGTGGTGTTTCCAGTATATTAGGTTAGGTGCAGCCTTGGTGGGTGGTGATAAATTAATCTATTGTCGATTATATTTACATTGTTGGTGACATTATAATTTGTTTGTGGACTGTTAGATTGACAAGACAGCATGTCGCAGTCAAAAATTTCTATACAGGAATTGAAGGACATGGCTGTCCAGATGGGATTGGAGGGTAAGGAAATGACCGAGTGGATCAAAACCACGGAACGTGAGATGAGGATGGAAGCCCGTGAGGCAGAGAGACTAGGGATTGAGACAGAGAAGGAAACAGAACGACTCCTGAATGAATCTGAGAGGATTCAAGAAACCGAACGACTCCGAATTGAATCAGAAAGAATGAAAATGGAACAGGAATCAGAAAGAATGAGATTGGAACAGGAATCAAAAAGAATAAAGTTGGAACAGGAGGTGAGATTAAGAGAATTGGAACTTCAGGCGAAGAGAGAGGGTAATAGACCCAGATCTCCAACATCTGAGATTGATGGTGCATCAACGCACAGTAGCTCAGCTCAAGCGATGAACTTTCCTATGCCAGTCTTTGACCCGAAGGCTGAGAACATTGAAGAGTACCTAGACCGATTTGGCAAATTGGCGTCTTTGTACAATTTAGAAAGGAATATGTACACGTTGAAGTTGGCTCAAGGTTTGCGGGGTGAGGCATACGAGATTTATCAGCGGATGCCCACCGGTACTGAGACTGATTATGATGCATTGTGTCAGGCTTTGCTGAGACGTTTCGAACTAAATGCTGCGACATACAGACAGAAGTTCCGAAATGAGAGAAAGTTGACAGGGGAGAACTATCCCCAGTTCGCCAGTCGCCTTCAGGGATATTTGACTAGGTGGAGGGAAATGTCTGGATAGTCCTCTTACTTTGAGGATTTACAGAAGATGGTCTTAACGGAACAACTCCGAGAGACATTACCTCGCCCTTTTGCAAACGTACTTGACGGAGAATGGTGCTGACCGACTGAGTGAGATGTTGATGTATGCTGAGAGGTATGAAATAGTACATAAAGAGGTGTGTATAGGTGGAAAACCCAAGGCCCAGGGCCAAGGGAAGAATGGTGGTAAGGGTCATAAAACCCATCCAAATGAGTCCCCTAAAAAGACTTCATCCCAAGCACAACCCCAGAACCCCTCAAAATCTCAGGGAACACAACAGAGACAACCCTTTAATAGACCTAAAAAGCCATACTGCAAAGTTTGTAAGAACAATAACCACTGGACTAGGGAGTGTAAATCCAAACAGTCAGGAGGTTTGCAAGTATCAGCTTTGTTGTCTACTGTAGTACCTTCTACCCAGGAAAAGTAGTACAATGTTTCCAATAGGCCACCTGTGGTAGAGAGGGTCTGGGCTAACGGATATTTTCTAAATTGTCTATATGATAGCGGATTGTCGTACAGGGCTGTGGTGAGGCCAGAGTTTGTAAAACCTGACCAGTATACAGGCAGATTTATAGAGCTCCAGTGTGCAACATTGGATGCTAAACCTTTAAACTTGCCGATTGCTAAGAAAAGAGTCGGATCAAAGTATGTATCGGGGGTAATTGAGGCAGCAGTGCTTGAACACTGTACCTTTGATTTAATTCTAGGTGCTACTTATGTATTTTTAGCAGAGCCGAAGAAACCCTCAGAGCATATTGCTGCGGTGACCACCCGAGCACAGCATAAGAGTGCCTCAGAAGATTCTCCTCATGTAAATCCTCTACCTGAGAAAATCAATGTGGCCCAAAGTAGTGTCCCAACTCTTAAGGCATGTTTTAAAAAATTAACTGCAAGTCACAATCCTCCTCAGAAGAAGGAATTCTTCATTAAAGGTAGGATACTTTATAGATGGGCAAGTGACAAGTATACAGAACACAGTCAGCTTGTGGCACCTAAAACATATAGGCAGCAGATTCTCCAGATGGGACACACGATAGCCTACAGTGCCCACATGGGAATTAATGCAACGACACAACACATTGCTTGTCATTACTTTTGGCCAGGTATGTCAGCAGATATCATGCGTTATGTCAAATCCTGTCCGCAGTGTCAGAAGGTGGCTCCTAAAGGCAGGAATGCACCAGTCGGATTGGTGGAAACTCCTGTCACCTCCACACCTTTTGAGAGGGTGGCGGTCGATCTGGTGGGACCACTTCCTCTCACAAAGAAGAAGAATGCTTACATTTTGACCTTGGTAGACTGTTGTTGGGCTTGGCCGGAGGCTATTGCGCTTCGGAAGATCGACAGTAAGACGGTGGCAGAGGCATTGATGAGCATCTTCACAAGAGTGGGATTCCCTTTGCAGATACTGACAGACAATGGATCTCAGTTCCGAGGGAAATTATTGGAGGAAGTTTTTCAGATAATAAAATCTCAACACATTTGCACCAGTCCATACCGACCCCAAGCGAACGGCCAGAATGAGCGGTTCAATGGAACGTTGGTATCGCTTCTGAGAAGATTACCCCAGGAAAAGCCAGAGAGGTGGGACGAGTATCTGTCTGCAGCACTATTCGCCTACCAGGAAGTACCCAATGCCTCTACTGGATTTCCGCCCTCGACCTTGGTATTTGGAAGACACATTTCCGGACCCTTGGCCATTCTCAGGAAGACATGGACAGATAAAAGGGCAGATGATTCCTTGAAAACCATATCACAGTATGTACAGGAACTCAAGGAAAGGTTAAAGCTATGGTTGGACCTGGCTACGGAGAATTTGATTCGTGCACGTAAGAGGTACGCTGCACACTTCAACCAGAAGACGAAGGAACGATGTCTTGAGATTGGAGATACCCTCTTGACATGGTGGTGGACGGTGGCAGTGGAAAAGCCACAACTGTGGAATATCCTCTCACCCCAGGGGTAGAGGTTCCAACTCTTTTCTGTCTCACAGAAGGCTAATACTTTCCTACCTGTGTGTGAGCACATTACTGATGGTAGGATAGTCCTTCCACAAAGGATCAGTCAGGAGCGATATATCCCACCTGTTCGACAAATGACAGAAGTACCATGATGGTGTTTGAGGGTTGTGTTTCAGAGACCAGGAACCCACCAGGATCAGTGGTGGGTTCGGTCAATGAACCCGAACAGGGGGTTCTTTGCATGTACCTTTGCATGTACATGGCAGGATCAGTGATACATGGCTGGAATCATCAGAATCTTGGGTCCACAGGGACATCCAACTGATTCTTTATGAGATTCCATTTTGATTTAGTGGTGTAAAGTGGTTTGAGGTTTCCTCTATATTCACACTGAATTTTCATATATTGTATATATTTCATCTGTCTCTGAGAGGTTGGTTTGGGTCACCCTTTGGTTAAAAGCAGATGTCTTGTAAGCTTGTCACCCCTTGTCTGGTGATTTCACAGACTGAAGGTGGTGAGCAGGCTGAGAGTGGTGGTGAGTCCATGGGATGTGTAGTTAGTTGATCACTGTTCATATCGCGTAGTACGCTCGATGAAGCTTCGGGGGGGGGGGGGGGGGGGGAGGACGAAGGGGGGGGGGGGGGGGGGGGGGGAGGGGGGGTGGGAAGGGGGGGGGAGGGGGGGGGGAGGGGGGGTAGGGGGGAGGGGGGGGAGGGGAGGGGGGGGAGGAGGGAGGGGGGGGGGGGGGGGGGAGGAGAGGGGGGGGGGGGGGGGAGGGGAGGGGGAGGGGGGGGGGTACTGTCGTGAGGGGGACTGGCAGCCAACCTACACAATGGACGAGTCCAGTTGCGCTCGAGTCAATTCAACTTAAAACACGTCCGGAAGGTGGTATATAGTTCCTTTATTGATATTTACCTTTATCATGGTAATATATTCATGTTCTAGACTCCTAGCTAGTTGCTTGATTAATCTTTAATTTTCAAACTGAACTGTAGGTTGAAGAATAGCGAAGAAAAAGATGAGAATGAGAAATGAAGAGAAAGATGAAGTGGAGACGAAGGAGAAGATGAGAGGTAGAAGGAGGTAGAAAGAGAAGAAGCGAGAAGAGAGAAAGAAGAAGAAGGAGAAGGAGAGATAATGAGAAAGCTAATATGAAGAAAGGAGAAAGAAGGAGAAGGAGAATGAATGATGAGAATTAGACTGAAGGTGAGATGAGTAAAAAGATGAAGATGGAGAAGGGACTGATGAGTATAATGGAATGAGAAGATGAGGAGGATAAGAAGTGGAGGAGGAGTAAGAAGGAGTGGAGCAGAAGAAAATGAGTGATGATAGAAGATAGATATGATGAGAAGAAGAAGTAATGGATGGATGTAACTAAATGACAGAAGAAGAGAGAAGGAGGACTAGACGAAGAAGGAGTATAAAGGTTCGAGAAGTAGGATGGTGAAGAAGATAAGGGAAAAGAATGTAGAAGAAGGAGGAGAATGACAGAATGAGTAGGATAATTATGAAGAATGGAGGAGTCAAGAATTAGCGAGAGAATGTAGGGAATATATAGAGCTTGATGTAGAACGAGAAGAAGGACAGATTGTTTGATGAAGAAGATTGTGATATAAGAAAGAGAAGGAGGAGAGAGATGCAAAGCAGGAGGAGAGAATGATAAGATTGAAGGAGAGTTGAAGAAGATAGGAGAAAAATGAAGGTAGGAAAGAAGCAAGGGATGAGAAGGAAGGAGAAATGATGAAAAGAGATTATAGATATTGAGATTATGCAGAAAAAGGTAAAAAAATGAGGAGAAGGAGGAGAATGTATTGGAGCATTTGTAGTGAGTAACTATTGAGAGGAAAGGAGAATGATGAGGAGAGAAGGAGTGAGAATTAGGAGATGATAGGAGGAGAAGTAGGAGTAAGAAGGAGATGAATAAGTATGAATGAAGAAGGATGAGCAGTAGGAGAAAGAAAAAAGGAGGAGAGGATGAGAGAAGAAGGAGGATAAGTTAGGAGGAGTAGAGAAGGAGGAGAAGGAGGAGCGATGAGAAGTAGATAGAAGGAGGAATTGAAAAATGAGGAGAAGATGAGGAAGGAGAAGGAGTAGTTAATAATGTAGAATTGAGATGAAGGAGAAGGAGAGCATGTAGGACGGATGATGTTAGAAGAAGTAGAAAGTAGAATGAGGAGAAGTGAAGAAGGAGAAGAAGAAGAAGTGAGATGGGAGAGTAAGTGCAGAAGGAGATGATAGGAGATGAAGAAGAAAAGACGAAGAAGAAGGAGCAGAAGGAGAAGAAGGAGAAGAAGAAGAAGAAGAAAAAGAATGAAGAAAGAGAAGAAGAAGAAGAAGAAGAAGAGAAGAAGAAGAAGAAGGAAGAAGAAGGAGAAGTGAGAAGAAGAAGAAGAAAGAAGAAGAAGAAGAAGAAAGAAAAGAGAAGAAGCAGAGGAAGAAGAAGAAGAAGAAGAAGAAGAGAAGAAAGAAGAGAAGAAGAAGAGAAGAAGAAGAGAAAGAAGAAGGAAAGAGGAGAAGAAGAAGAAGAGAAGAAGAAGAAAGAAGAAAAAGAGAAGAAGAAGAAGTAAGAAGAAGAAGAAGAAGAAGAAGAAGAAGAAGAAGAAGAAGAAGAAGAAGAAGAGAAGAAGAAGGAAGAAGAAGAAGAATGAAAGAAGAAGAAGAAGAAGAAGAGAAGAGAAGAAGGAGAAGAAGAAGAAGGAGAAGAAGAAGAAGAAGAAGAAGAAGAAGAAGAAGAAGGAAGAAGAAGAAGAATAAGGAAGGAGGTAAGAATAAGAAGAAGAAGAAGAAGAAGAAGAAGAAAGAAAGAAGAAGAAGAAGTGAAGAAGAAGACGATGAAGATGAAGAAGAAGAAAGAAGGAAGAAGAAGAAGGAGAAGAAGAAGAAGAAGAAGAAGAAAGAAGAGAAGAAGAGAAGAAGAAAGAAGAAGAAGAAGAAGAGGAGAAGAAGAGAGAAGAAGAAGAAGAAGAAGAAGAAGAAGAAGTAAGAAGAAGAAGAAGAAGAAGAAAAAAGAAGAAGAAGGAAGAAGAAGAAGAAGGAAGAAGAAGAAAGAAGAAGAAAGACATGGTAGGAAGAAGAAAGAAAAGAAGAAGAATGAGGAAAGAAGAAGAAGAAGAAGGAAGAGTGATAAGAAGTCAAGAAAAAGATAGAAAGAAGGAAGAAAGAGAAGGAGAAAGAAGAAGAAGAAATAAGAAGAAGAAGAGAAAAGAAGAAGGAAGAAGAGAAGAAGAAGAAATAGAATGAGAAAGAAGAAGAGAAGGAGAAAAAGAAAGAAGAAGAGGAGAAGGATGAGGAAGAAGAAGAAGAGAAGAAGAGGAAGAATAAGAAGGAAAGAAGAGGAGAAGAAGAAGAAGAAGCAAAGAACGAAGGAAAAGAAGAAGAAGAAAAGAAGAATGAGACGAGAGAAGAAGAAGAAAGAAGAAGGAAGAAGAAGAAGGAAGAAGAAGAAAGAAGAAGAAAAAGAAGTAAGAAGAAGAGAAGAGAAGATGAAAAAAGAAGAAAGAAGAAGAAGAAGAAGAAGAAAGAAGAAGAAGAAGGATAAGAAGAAGAGAAGGAGAAGGAGAAGAAGAAGAAGATAAGAAGAAGAAGAAAAAGAAGAAGAGAAGATAAGAGGAGAAGGAATAAAGATGAAAAGAAGAAAAGGAGGAAGAGGAAGAAGAAGGAGAAGAGAAGAAGAAGAAAGAGGGAAGAAGAGATGAAGAAGAAGAAGGAAAGGAAAAGAGCAAAGAAAAAAAGGGGGAGGATTATAGTGAATGGATAAAGAGGAGAAGACGAAAGAGGGAAAGATAAGGAGAAGAGATAAAGGGGATGTAGTAAAAAGATGAGTGAGAAGTAGAAGGAGCATAAGAATCAGAAGAACAAGGATGAAGGTGATAACGAAGTAAAATGAAAAATGAAGATATGAGAACAAAGAAGAAGAAAAAAGGATGTAAAGAAAAGGAATAAGAAGGGGAATGGGGAAAAAGGAAAGAGAGAAGAAAGAAAATAGAAAGAAAAACAAAAAAGTATAAATAAAAAGGGAAAAAATGTAAAAGTGTAACAAAGGGAGTGTTTATGAGAAGGGGAAGTATTAGAAAGAGTGTGGGAAGAAGTGAAGGGTAACAAGAAGTAGAATGAGTATTTAGGTAAAGATAAAGGACAAGCGGAGAAGAGGGAGAAAAAGGAGAAGAGGGGAGGGAAGAAAGAAGAAAAAGGAAAAGAATATTGAAGGAAAAGGAAGGAGAATGAGAAGAAAAGGGGGAAAAGGAGTAAAGGGCGGAAGGGGAGGAAGGAAGGAGATGGGGAGGAAGATAAAAGGGAGAATAGGAGGAGGAGAGAAGGAGAAGTAGGGTAGAAGGGAGAAGGAGAAGAAGATAAGAGAGGAAAGGAGAAGGATAAGAAAAGAAGAGAGAAGACAGAAGGAGAAGAAGAATGCAGGAGAAGGAAAAGGAGGAGAAGGAGGGGGGGGATAAAAAGGAGCGATGATGATAGGAGGGAGAAGAGGAGAAGAAGGAGAAGAAAAGGAATAAAGAGGAAGGAGGAAGGGAAGAAAGAAGGATGAAACTGGATAGAAGAAAGCAGGAAAAGAGAAGAAAGAGGAAAGAAAGAAGAAGGAAAAGAGAGGAAGGGAAGAAGGAGAGAGATGAAAGAAGATGAGAGACGAGAAGAAGGAACAAGAAAGTAGAAGGAGGGAGAATAGGTAAGGAAGGAGAAGGAGAAGAGGAGGAGGGGGAAAATGGAGCGGTAAGAGAACAAAGAGGAGAGGGAGAAAGAGAAGAAGAAGAAGTAGAAGAGTAAATAATAGGAGAAGGATAGTAAAAGGAAGAATAAAAGTAGGAGAGATAAATGAAGAAGTATGATTAGGGAGAAGTAAGGAGGAAAAGAAAGGGAGGGGTAAGAAAAAACAAGAATAAATAGAGGAGGGGAAGGAAGGAGTGGAGGAGAAGGAGGAGTAGGACAGAACATCCAACATATAGAAAAAAAAACAGAATATGTGAAATAAATAGGATAAGGAATAAAAACAAATACCAAAGGAGGAAAATAAACATAGAAATACACAGGAGGAAGAGTAATGAGAGACGGAGGATGTAGAAGCGAAAAGGATAACAAGGGGAGTAGACAGGATAAGGAAAATAAGGAATAGGAGAATGAGAGAAGTACGAAGTAAGGAAGAGGAGATGTAAATTAAAATATAAAAAAAAAATAAATGAACTAAGAAAAATTAAAAATAATAAACAACAGAAAGAAGAAGAAGAGAAGAAAAGAAGAAGAAAGAAGAAGAAGAGAAAAGAAAAGAAGAAAGAGAAGAAGAGAAAGAAGGAAGAAGAAGAAAATTAGCAGAAGAGAAGTAAGAAGATAATACCAAAAAGAAGAAAGAAGAAAGAAAAGAAAAGAAGAAGAAAGAAGGAAGAAGAAGAAGAAAGAAGAAAGAAGAAGAAGAACGAAGAAGGAAGAAAGAGGTGGCGAAGAGGAGAAGGTAAAGAAGAAGAAAAGAAGAAGAAGAAGGAGAGAAAGAAAAGATAGAAGAAGAAGAAGAGAGAAAGATAGAAAAAGAAGGAAGAAAGAAGGAAAAGAAGAGAAGAAAAAAGAAAGCAGAAGGAAGACAAAGAAGAAGAGAAAGAAGAAAGAAGAAGAAGAAGGAAAGAAGAAGAAAGAAGAAGAAGGAAAAAGAAAGAAAAAGAAAGAAAAGAGAAGAAGAGAAGATAGAAGAAGAATGAGAAAGAAGAAAGAAGAAAAGAAATAAAAGAAGAAGGACGTGTAATGACAGTCTATGTACGAAAGTGGGTCGCTAATTCAAAAGATTCCATTTCTATCTTGGAAAGATTTCCTAATCCTTGGCATGATACCACAATCCTATGAGACACTCAGGGCTAGACGAAATCACACTAGAAGCCAGACAACAACCACACTATACCTTATTAGCTGTAGGCACACCAGCAGATACTAAAAAGTTACCGGTATAATACTGTGCCTATTACCAATCAAGCATGAACAAGAGGCTTGGTTTGTAAGATTCCAGGACATGCAGTGGGACTAGTGGACAATTGCAGGACAACCTATGTCATCATTCAGAAAACGCAGTCTTTAAGAGGCGAGTTGTTTGGCTCCTATTCAGGTTATGATCCGTGTCATCGACTGGGATCCGTGAGTGTACACTGGAGACCAGGAGCCTGGCAGTAGGCCATCACAGTCGTCCAAGAGCTGGTTTTGTTGTTCTCCTAGGCAGTTCCTGTGTCCTACGCTCGTAGACAGTCAGCTGTAACCACACAAGGAATCAAGTCGAGCATCAACTACTGATTGAGGCAGTCCAACTACAATTTAGAGTCACCCATTGAACCTGAGGGGACATAGCTTGACCATAGTACGAACATTGAGGAGATATTAAAAGTAGAGCGTGATCTATTTTTCACATAACCATGGCTCCTCGCCACAAGACCTTATTCCAAATCCGAGTATGGAACATCACTAAGTGGCGACTCTCATGAATCAATATCTGGCTGCTTTAACACATCTGGGGTTGTGTCATTGATGTCCTGAAACTACACATTAACTAAACAATTCTTGAGAATATCTATAAAGGGGGGGGAACTTACATATACATTATATGATTGTAACTGATTACAAATTACATGAATAAATTTTTTCATTATGCTACTTGGGTGTCCTATTCAACTAACTATTCCTAACTGTCTAGCTTTATGCTGTTTGTGTGAGTTAATAAGTGTATCTGTGTTAACCATGAGATATGATAGATATACTAATCATAACCTGCGAGGTGGCTAATTCCTTTTTTAGTGGGCGTGTCCAGCCCAATGATGTGCCATAGGATTATATTATATAATTTTGATAAGGTGCCACAACTGAGTGGCCTACTTACCTGGAAATAAGTTGAGTGTATATTGGCCTACGGGGCATACCCTTAACCAGATACGAGGCACTAACGACCTCAACAAAACACTTACTATTCCGAGTGCTGTTGTTCCTGAAATGAGAAATTCTTAAATGAATATTCATGGCACAAAAAAAAAATCGACAGGAGGCGGATCATGTGGTGCAACGTCACGTGACAATAGATATATTTTACGCGCATGTGGATAGAGCATACGCTTTCCGGAATTCCGAACGTTGGCCCTGAAAAAAGAAAACACATATGGACGAAAACCCTTAGCATACAGGTGTGTATTGGCAAGAGATCGTGTCTAGAGGTGATGAACTCCACAGGCAGGCGTGAGATCAGGACGTTAACCCGGCATTTTGATAGAACGTTCTTTAGTGTGGGTAATATGGGTCATGCCTGATAGGCAGGCCACGTAGAGAGAGAGGAAGGTCAGAGAAAATCGTGCTGGTTGTAGGTCACGCCATAGATAAAGAGAGATGCGATGAGAAATTATTTTGATCATCCGGAACGTTGTGAAGTCAGTAGGTAAGTAATGGTGTATAACTTTCAGTTATGAATAGACGTTATGAATGGCTTGGAAACGGATAACCTCAAGGCAATGATGA
>CAJHNH020003868.1:320532-420532 GCA_905116865.2 Candidula unifasciata
CGATCTAAACAGCCGTCATCAATCTAAAATACTCAAGGAAAGGTACTCACCAACGTTAAAGATCAATCAGACAGATGGGTTTAATTTTTTTTAACACTTCTGAATAGAACAGCATTGAGTTTCATCCAGATAGAAAGCCTTTAGAAATGGAGCAGGATATCTACTGTGAGATACCATCTAAACAGGAAATTTAAAAAGTTTCTGGAGGAAGGAAAGGCGGCAGGTCCAGATGGTATCCCAGCAGAAGCTACTAAGGCCAACATAAACATATCAACGGAATTGATACACTGATTATTTTGTAAAGTCTGGGAGACCGAAGCAGTCTGAGAGAAAGATATATTGTGACACGGCCGCCCTCTTCACTCCCCCACCCAAAAAAAAGCTAATCTGCAGGAGTGTGAGAACTATAGAGGAATTATGTTGCTGTAGGTTCCTGGTAAAATATTAAAAATGATTATTTTGGAAAGACTAAACAATGCTACTGATACAAAGCTAAGAGTTGAGCAGGCAGGTTGATACAGATCATGTACTGACCAGAGAGCCACATTACGTAAAATAATCGAGCAAAGCAGTGAATTTAGTTCAACACTTTACACTGCATTCATAGACTATGAAAAAGCTTTTGACAGTATTGACAGGGAATCTATCTGGAAATTAAATGGGTATCATGGAATCCCACAGACAATTATTAAGTTAGTGAAAGCATCGTACAAAGACATGATAATGTCGTCCATATGCCACCAGGTAGCTCAAACAGTCACTGCAAATATGCGCATTTTTGTTTCTTCACAGTAACAGCGTGTCGATCTGAGAAACATCGCCTGCAAGTGGAGAGATGTGAACTCGACGACGTTGTATTACAATTAAAAATAAAACTTGGTGAGTTCTGTAATCCTGTCATAAACAGCCTGAGATCAGGTTATGTCATGTGATTATGTCATACACGGTCTGAGATCAGGTGTATATTATATGATTATGTCATAGACGGTCTGAGATCAGGTGTATGTTATGTGATTATGTCATAGACGGTCTGAGATCAGGTATATGTTATGTGATTATATCATAGACGGTCTGAGATCAGGTGTATGTTATGTCGTTATGTCATAGACGGTCTGAGATCAGGTATATGTTATGTGATTAAATCATTGACGGTCTGAGATCAGGTGTATGTTATGTGATTATGTCATAGACGGTCTGAGATCGGGTTTATGTTATGTGATTATGTCATAGACAGTCTGAGATCAGGTGTATATTATGTGATTATGTCATTGACGGTCTGAGATCAGGTGTGTGTTCTGTAATCCTGTCATAGACGGTCTGAGATTAGGTGTGTGTTCTGTGATCCTGTCATAGGCGGTAAGAGATTAGATGTGTGTTCTGTGATCCTGTCATAGACGGTCTTAGATCAGGTGTATGTTATGTTAATCCTGTCATAGACGGTCTGAGATTAGGATGTATGTTATGTGATTATGTCATAGACGGTCTGAGATTAGGTGTGTGTTCTGTAATCCTGTCATAGACGGTCTGAGATTAGGTGTGTGTTCTGTGATCATGTCATAGACGGTCTGAGATCAGGTGTATGTTATGTGATTATGTCATAGACTTTCTCAGATTAGGTGTATATTATGTGATTATATCATAGACGGTCTGAGATCAGGTGTATGTTATGTGATTATATCATAGACGGTCTGAGATCAGGTGTATATTATGTGATCAGGTTATGTTCTGTAATCCTGTCATAGAGGGTCTGAGATCAGGTGTGTGTTCTGTGATTATGTCATAGACGGTCTGAGATCAGGTGTGTGTTCTGTAATCCTGTCATAGACGGTCTGAGACCAGGTTATATTAAATGATTATGTCATAGACGGTCTGAGATCAGATGTTTGTTATATGATTATGTCATAGACTTTCTCAGATTAGGTGTATATTATGTGATTATATCATAGACGGTCTGAGATCAGGTGTATGTTATGTGATTATATCATTGACGATCTGAGATCAGGTGTATATTATGTGATTATGTCATAGACGGTCTGAGATCAGGTGTATGTTATGTGATTATGTCATAGACGGTCTCAGATTAGGTGCATATTATGTGATTATATCATAGACGGTCTGAGATCAGGTGTATGTTATGTGATTATATCATAGACGGTCTGAGATCAGGTGTATATTATGTGATTATATCATAGACGGTCTGAGATCAGGTGTATGTTATGTGATTATGTCATAGACGGTCTGAGATCAGGTGAATGTTCTGTAATCCTGTCATAGACGGTCTGAGACCAGGTTATATTAAATGATTATGTCGTAGACGGTCTGAGACCAGGTTATATTAAATGATTATGTCGTAGACGGTCTGAGATCAGGTGTATATTATGCGATTATGTCATTGACGGTCTGATATTATGGTGTGTATTCTGTAATCCTGTCATAGACGGTCTGAGATTAGGTGTGTGTTCTGTGATCCTGTCATAGGCGGTAAGAGATTAGATGTGTGTTCTGTGATCCTGTCATAGACGGTCTTTGATCAGGTGTGTGTTCTGTGATCCTGTCATAGACGGTCTGAGATTAGGTGTGTGTTCTGTAATCCTATCATAGACGGTCTGAGATAAATGTGTGTTCTGTGATCCTGTCATAGACGGTCTGAGATTAGGTGTGTGTTCTGTAATCCTGTCATAGACGGTCTGAGATTAGGTGTGTGTTTTGTGATCATGTCATAGACGGTCTGAGATCAGGTGCATATTATGTTATTATATCATAGACGGTCTGAGATCAGGTGTATGTTATGCGATTCTGTCATAGACGGTCTGAGATCAGGTGTATATTATGTGATTATATCATAGACGGTCTGAGATCAGGTGTATGTTATGTGATTATGTCATAGACGGTCGGAGATCAGGTGAATGTTCTGTAATCCAGTCATAGACGGTCTGAGACCAGGTGTATATTATGTTATTGTGTCATTGACGGGCTGAGGTTAGGTGTGTGTTCTGTAATCCTGTCATAGACGGTCTGAGATTAGGTGTGTGTTCTGTGATCCTGTCATAGGCGGTCTGAGATTAGATGTGTGTTCTGTGATCCTGTCATAGACGGTCTTAGATCAGGTTATGTTCTGTAATCCTTTCATAGACGGTCTTAGATCACGTTATGTTCTGTAATCCTGTCATAGACGGTCTGAGATTAGATGTGTGTTCTGTGATCCTGTCATAGACGGTCTGAGATTAGGTGTGTGTTCTGTAATCCTGTCATAGACGGTCTGAGATTAGGTGTGTGTTCTGTGATCATGTCATAGACGGTCTGAGATTAGATGTGTATTCTGTGATCCTGTCATAGACGGTCTGAGATTAGTTGTGTGTTCTGTGATCCTGTCATAGACGGTCTAAGATTAGCTGTGTTTTCTGAGATCCTGTCAAAGATGGTCTGAGATTAGGTGTGTGTACTGTGATCCTGTCATAGATGGTCTGTGATTAGATGTGTATTCTGTGATCCTGTCACAGACGGTCTGAGATTAGGTTATGTTCTGTGATCGTGTCACAGATGGTCTGAGATCAGGTCTATATTCTGAAATATTTAATGAAATGATTGCAGTCTGATTGCTACTGGTGCCATCAAAATTGGAACACTGCAATGGCTGCTAAATATGGGGACAGAACACTTATGGTTATATCGCGAGTGCTGTGGAGAAATCAATCAGTGCCGCCTCCACAGAAATGATTGATTTGAGTAGATTTCCAGCTCGTTTTGTCTCCATTCTTGGTGGTAAAGTTCCTCAGACTTTTTTTTTTGGCCTTCTCTTTGTTCCAAGGTATTCTAAGCATTCCTCTGTAAAACCACATCTCCGAGGGCCAGCCTGTCCTCACAGTTTTGCCTGTCCCTTTTGTGTCGTTGTCTACCCCGTGCTCTCTTACCCTTGCCCTTCATTCAGTGTGACAGAACGTTATGACTTTTAATGGTACCAAAGTATCTCAGTTGTCGTTTTTCTTATTTCTTTTAGCTGAGTGGTTTGTTGGTGGTTAACTCAGCTCACTGAAAGGGGGCCACAAAATAGCAGTCTGATTCATTTGAATTTAGACAAAGCCTATGTTATACGGCAAAAATCATCATCATCATCATCAGGTGCCTTGCCGACTGGCGTGGGCGATCATGCCTCTCCATAATCTGCGATCTCCTGCAGCATGTATCAGCTCCTGTGCCATGAAGCATATGTACAAATCAGACCCTACTTCCATAGCTCTTCCTGACAATGTTCTCGGGATGTATATGGCATTCTTTGCACATTTTCCTTCTACAAATCCACATTGTTCATCGCTGATTTCTGGTTTAATTTTGTTTCTTAATCTTCTCATAATTATTCTCAGTAAAATCCCAGTCATGTGACTCAAAAGACTTATTGTGCGATGGTCTTCACATTTTATAGTGCCTGGTTTCTTAGGCAGAGATATAAATATGGATTTTAAAAGGTCACTTGGAATATACCCACTATTATAAATATCATTTAAAAGTTTAGTTATTATTTCAATTACAAAATCTCACAGTGCTTCGATTTCTTCCAGTGAGATGTTGTCCGGCCCGGTTGCCCTTCCCTTCTTCACATGATGCATTGCATCCTCAACTTCTGCAGTCAATATTGGTGGACCATCATTGTTGGTCTGCAGTTCTACATCTGGTCTATTATCATCATACAATTCCCCTATATACTCTGTCCATCTGTTAATTATATTACTATGTCCCATTAATAAGTCACCATCTTTTGATTTCAAACATCCAGTGCTGTTACGGCAAAATCATACAAGTAAAAAGTGGTCTACTGTTGAATGTCATCTAATGAATGCACTTTCTGTTTCATATGTCATTTGTTGAAACGGAAGAAGCCGCAGAAACAAGACATTCAGAAACGTTGACACAGGCAGCACAAACTGACAGAGACGATATGTAAGTATCCTCTCATTTTTAATAAATCAATGTTAGGATACTTTTAATATTGGGGATCATCTCTACATATGATGGCAGAATTGACAGAGAGATTGAAGCAATAATCCAACAAGCCAACAATATCACATGTCAACCTACCCCAGTGTTGAAACACCCGCTATACAGCAGAGACCAAAAAAAAAACAACAAAAAAAGACTACATTATAAATGCAGTCTTCCTACAAAACACAGGTCACCCTTTGCTCGAAGCGCTGGATGCTGTTAACGGTCTGTGACAGATAACAGGGAAGTCATGGATGGCTGGGACGAAGGACACGACAGACAGGTCTGCATCCTGGAGAGCATTATACGAGGAGAGGATTGGGTCAGAGTGCCAGCGGAACAGTCAGACCTAGATAGACTATGATCACACTGAGCTGCCAGTGCACTATCAAGAGGCAAAAGAAGTGACTGTGGGTTATTAGTAAAATCTAGTGATCTAGGTTTGGTGCAGGAGAGCCTAGCACATGATATCACAACATCCAGCTGAGAATGGAGGTGGCAACAATCACTGCAGCTTTCCGCTGCAGAGAGCAAGACACACACACACACACACACATGCATACACACACACGCATACACACACTCACACATACACGCACACACACATACACACGCATACACACACTCACACATCGACACGCACGCATATGCCTCTCCCCGAGGTCACGGGTGAAAAGCTTGTGTGGATCTTTCCTCCTGGGAATGTCGGCGTCTTGGGAAATGAACAGGTGGACAGATTAAATGCATTTCTTGGTAGAATACTGACCTGTGATAAAGCAGCCTGAGTTGGGGCCTATGACAGCACGTGTACACTTCGGTATAGCACATTGATCATCACAGTCTGGTGCGAGTAATACAGCGAGGAGTTATGGGCTCATTTGGCCAATATTAGAAGCTCAGAAAAAATGGGAAATGGTCATATAAGCAGACTACTATTCGTACCATTGGTATTGGAACTTTGTGCTGAATCTAGGGACGGAGCGCTTATAGGAATACCCCCCCCCCCCACCCACCCACCCCGAGTGTTGTGATGTTGATTCTTGCATCAACTCAGCTCTTCATACCAAACTTCTGATATCAATCTCAGTCTTGGATATTGACTAAAGAACACGAGAGAAAAGGGGGGGGGGAGGGAGGCTAACTTACCACCTGCGAATAAAAAAAAAAGAATAGCTGATGTGAGACACGAAGACAATAGAAGCACTTTGGGAAAAAATAATGTAATAAATGGGGAAAAAAAGACTTGAATTTATTTTTAAATTACTGATGATGAATCTGATGATGCTAGCAACGAGAGCTTACAACACAAAAGCAGAAGCACCGGGAGGTAGGGAACGTCCAAGAAGAGGATGTATCGATGAAGTCACTGATGGTTAGCTAAAATATTTATCATCTGTTGTCCTGCGACACCTAGCGGCACAAAGTATAATTTTGTCCCTCCCCCCCCCCCCCTCCCCCACAAAAAAATGATTTCTCATATCAGTATTTTTTTTAATTTGCTTTTTAAATTTTTTTATGAGCCCACACCCCCCCCCCCCCCCCTTTTTTTCCATTTTTTTTTTAAATTGCAAAACTGAACTCAAATTTTACCAAAACTATCATATGCGATAATATTATTATCTAATAAGGTAGGATTCTCCGGGAGATTTTTTCCTACCTATCATGCCATGTAAGAATAGTTACAAGCTAACCTCATGATACATCAAACCTTTCAGTCAATAAGTGCTCGATTTAATACTTTAACAATATAAAATAATGTGAATTCGAGAAAGACGAAGAAATAGGAGGACACCCACTTGTTTCAAAAATTTTGCCAAAGAAGATAACGATATAATGAGCACGTTCAAAGAATGTTGAATTAGGAATCGACATCACAGCACTCGGGACTTCCCATAAGCGCTCCGCCCCGACCGTCAGCAGCAAGCGAAGAGTTCCAATTCTGATGGCACCAGTAGCTGTATGTTTGTATATCCGCCTCGCCCTTCCCATGTGCCCACCAGATCCTACAGAAACTCTTCGCAGCGCCATTCCCCTGAGTTTTGTGTGCCCACCAGATCACACAGAAACTCTTCGCAGCGCCATTCTCCCAGGACCGTATTGATCTGTCTGTGCCTCAGCAGTGTTCAATCACTTCCAAAGTGCCCTAACAACATCCAGCTTGTCATACATTAGTTCACCACCAAGCGAAGCAGAACCTGCCAGTCTATCACCTACTCATTTCCAGACATACCAGCATAAAGTGGAGAAAATACCCAAACGATGCTAAATAAACTAGGGCTCTGAGGTGATGCTGGCCACTTTGCACGGAGCATCTCAACATGCTCTGTGAGTCGGTTACAATCACAGCATGTGTGTACATCTGATTATTAGGCCAGCACAAGGCTTCAGTGACTGCATCCATCTTCATTCTCAAAATAGACGTTGTGATATTATATGTCAGGCTTCTCTGCATCACCATTCGCTTTTGCTATGAACCCCCATGCACTTGGTCTGCCCCTCAACACAGAGCCATCTGTATAGATAATCATATCACCGAGGCGGGAATTTTCATGAATCATTTGCTGAACTTTCGATTCTGCAGCACCAGCTCGCTAGTCCCCGCACTCACGACTCAGTGTGATAAGTCTGAAACTTGCTTGGACACTTTGACCCACTCATCTCCTCGCTTAACTTTATCGAACCTGCACACATGTCCAATTGTGTCTTCAGCTTGCGCCATCCAAGACCTTTTTCTTTTCAGTCTGAAATCCTTAGCTCTACCCAGATCTTCATGCAGGAGGTGTTTCTCGTCTACAGCTACTTGGAGATATTACTTTGCTTGCAGAATTTTGAGCCTGTCTGCAATAGTAGGCAGTGCAAATATTTATTTCATACATACTACCTGGGTATCTCTTGTACATCCCAGACTTACCCGCATGGTTTCATTCTGTATGCGTTCGAGTTTTATCATCTGACTCTTTGATATGTTAAGCATTGCAAGTCCCTAATATATCACCGACAGGATCACATGCTGGAACATTGTGAACAGCATTCTTTGTTTAATGTCCTTTGCTGTCCTAATCTTGAGAACATTGAGTCCTGTTTGGGATTTCACCGCCACTGCCTCTACATGATCCCCGAAGGACAAGCTCCCATCGAAAATGATGATGGTACTTCAGTTTGCTTTTTTTACTGATGTTTTTGTCATTAATTGTGAGGCTTGGAACAGCAGCTTTTACAATTCTACTTGTATTGTCCAGGGAGCACCACAAAATAGCCGCCCTTTCTTAATTGATGACAGCACCCATTTCTGAACACCAGTCAGTCACTTTGTCTACAGTTGTCTGTAGCTCTTGGGCTATCCGTTACCTATTACTCCCCTGCCTATATGCAAGAACAACATCGCAAATGTTAATATGCTCTGAACACCTGGTGCTTTCAGTTCTGCCATTTTGCTTATATACATTTTGAAAAGCACTGGTAAAATTACAGAACCCTGGTTTAGTCCCGGGGCGATACTGCATGACTTTGAGGTCCATGCACCCAGGCGAAGGGCAACCATACGCGAATGCACCACAGCTGATATCCAGTTCACAAGCCATGGACAAACATCATTCTCCATAAGTGCATGTATCAAAATAGCATATCTGACACTATTTTATGCCTCCTTAAGATCAAGTACTGCCACAAAAGTCTCCCGTTTGTTTTTGAACTCTTCATAAACATCAAAAGCAAAAGTAGCTAAATTTGAAAAGGTACTTTCCGTTGTCGATAACTACCCAAACATTTTCGAAGGAGCTCTTCACTTTCCAAAAACATTTATACTTTAACAGCAATAGTCTTCTCTAGCACCTTGCCAAAAGTATTTTGTAAAGTGACAATCCTGAAACCGCTAAGTCTGAAATGATTTTTGCCTGGTTTTGGAAGTGGGATATGGTTGCTATGTACCAAACTCTTGCGGTACTGAAACTGTCCTGAGTGGTAAAGAAAAAAAAACCCATCTAGTATTAGACCGATTATTTTCAGCTGAATTTAAAAGCTTTCTATCATTATGATCATTCAGCATTATAATTCCCTTCAAAAATGCTTCCCCTTTCTCTTTGTCTGTTGTCATTGGCAAATCATTATCAGTGTATATAATGCCTGTAATAAGAAGCCGCTTCCTTTGCATCTATCTATAAGGTTTTCAAAATCTACTCAGTGATATATCAATTTTGCTCAGCAAATGTTCCCATTTCGCCCTTTCTGTATCTGCTACAACGGTTTGAACTCTTCTACCTTTCCCTTTCTAACTCTGTTCTCCATACCTCTTCTTTTTCTTGGGCCCACCATGGTAGCTGCACAAAAGCAGAAATGGTGGTTCTGCTGCATACTTTCTCTCGGAGGCGTCCAAGAAGGGTACTGTCCCCTCTCACACTTGTGCGTTCTCGCAGCCTTGATTGTGCCAGGTTTAAAAGTCAAAACTGTGCATGCCATACTGACACTTCTATGATCGTATAGGACACACATCATTTTGTGTTCAGCACTGCTGACTGAGTAACAAACGCCAACTCAATAACCGTATCTGCATCACCAGGTCTCATGACTGACTGACTTTCTACCCCACTAGGACATCACACAAGCGACAAACACCCGAAGACAAAAAAGGCCACCATGTGGATGAGGATCGCCGTGGAGAGGTCCCAGAAACCGCACTCAGACAATTGGCCATATTTATAGCCAGCCTATATAGCGACCCCTGAACAAAACCAGGGTGGGGCTTCAAATTACAAAAAATTTCATCCTAAAAAGAACGAAACTAGATTAACACAATCAGGTCTCATTGCTATTGTTGTCGGCCTACCTTCGTTTATACAGACTAAATTTGCATCAACATAGTCTTTGCTAAGGCATTTCCTTTGTTTATTTCCCCCCAGTACTATCCCATGATCCGTTCCGCGCATTTAAATCCCCACAATTTATAAGCCTATTACCAGGGATTTGCTCGAACAGCGGTCCAAAAGTTCCTTTGTGACAAGAGATTCAACCGCAACGTAAACATACTAAATTCCGTGTTGTGTCCCTTTACCTAATTGTATACCCTAAACCTCTAGTGTACTCCAATTCCATTGGCTCAGGTCAAGAACCACGTGCTTCAGCCAATTCTTAACAAGCAGATATTGCCCATGTCTTCCCTGTCCGGTAGAATTTATATAACTTGTGTAACCCGAACAATCAAATCCATCTGTATTAATTCCTTAAACATGAGGATTTCAAACTAATAAATAAGCCTATCCAGTACAGGTCCTGTCTTCTTGGCACTCCGACAAATTCTGTAAACCACTCCTATATGCTTAAAACACAGACGCACAGTTTTAAACATGACTCCTATTTATGTAAATGCCTTCTACTCTCTCCATTCCCTTGTCTTCTTCATTCCCACTCTCTCGTTGCCACCTGAAGATATTATCAAGCAGAGAGCATGCACTCTGATGCTCCGGGGATTATTAGTATTTTTTTTTTATTAAGTGCTAATTGCTTAGGCAATGTTCTTTCTTTTAGGAAGTAAACCGCCACCTTCCCCCCCCCTCTTATATATTTTTTTGCACTTCTAGGAAGGAGGCAGGGGAAGTCTTGGAGGAGTCCATACGTGTGGAGCAGCCGCAGCCGCACCCGCTAACAAGACATTCCTCGTTCATGACTGTATATCCCACCGTTCTGGTTGTTTCATGTAGATCTGTGGCTTTTGTGTGCCTCTTTCGTCATGCACAGCGGTCGTGACTGTAATCGCGTTTTTTTGACTAAAGGACTTACGACCAAAGTGTGCCCCTTTCACCCTATAGGTACTAGTTCTCATAGGGCTAGACCAAGCTCTCATCGCAGACAAGCTATTGTTCTCCACTGCGCGAGAGATTAAGCATCTGCATCTAACGATCTCTCTGATCTTTGTGTATTCCGGTGGTAAAGAAATCACGTGTGGCCGTATTCGCATATAGTCCGTCCATGTTGCTTGGGACGCTAAGGCTGATGAAGTAAACAGGTCACAGAAACATCAAACAATTAATAATTACACTGTATCTAACAAAGACATAAACTTTCCCGCTGCCATCATGAGTTTGAAATGGTAACGGTTTGTTTTAGGTTATGAAAACCGATACAGTAGGTGATCTTCTGGCCCTGATATAATCAAGATAACCAGCGCGTCCATGTCCGAAGTGGACGCCATGTGACCGAACATGTTGGATGTTCGTGTCTGTTCACGGCACGTGATGATGATATTGTTTTACTACATGTTGTCTGCCATAGTAATCCGTTTCATTTTAGATGGCTTTTCAGGTGAATATCTGCATATGACTAAAGTGGTGTATATTTGTTGTTGTTATAACTGGTATTTTAACACTCATATGACTTATTCTCTGTCCTTTAAATCAGTGAGAAACATCACTTGATGCCTTCCAAACGAAAAGCCCAACCAATAAGCATCAACTATTGCCACAACATCACAAACAAATGGCACAAAATACAAATACAAAGACCTCAAGCATCGGAACCACCCGGACACCCAAACACTGGCTACATCTATGTGAATACCCTGCACAAGCTGACCTGGGATTCCGACCCTATTGATTCAAGACATGCCAAGCTGCTATCAAAGGAACCGGGAGAGATTATATATTATCATGGTTCCAATGACCTTTATGTTAAAAATATTTTAGAAAATGGCATCGATTTGTCATGGTCAACACGGGCTACTGATTTCTCGTGTGGCGGTGGCTTTTATGTCACCAGATACGAGGAGAAAGCTGTAGAGTGGAGCAGGAGAGTAGCCAGATGGAAGGGAGGCATGCCGGCTGTCATTGCTTTTAAAATTAGTCAAAGCTTGTACACGGAGGAACCCCGTATTGTTTTGTGCAAGGAAACCACAACAAATCAGAAATTTTGGGAATGTATTGTGTCTCATTTTCGGCACGGAGAAAGATCAAGAGATGTGCACAACGCTCTGAAAGATGTGAAGTTCATCATTGGTTGGGTAGCTAATAATAAGTACCTTGGTTTTGACGAGGAGCCCACGCCATATCCTTTCACACAACTGTGTATTCGAGACCAAGACTATGCCCGAGACTTTGGTAGTCTTGCAAATATTGCTTTTGTTTTGTTCTTTGATGATGATTAGAAATATACATTAGATAATTATATTGCATTCAAATCATAAAAGTAATCAAAGCTTAAAATAATTATGGTTCATATGTACTGATTTAAGCATACTTCATTTGGAAATGTCAAAATTTGGATTGTAGATCACTAATTTTAGTGTATCTAGATTGTAAGTACAACAATTCTAGTTTTCTAGATTATAGAGAGCACATCATTGTTTTTCTAGATCACAAATAAGACATAATATATATATATATATATATATATATATATATATATATATATATATATATATATATATATATATATATATATATATATATATATATATATATATATATATATAATATAATCCTCATCATAATGTGCCCTTCCAACAAGCGTAGGCGCTTATGCGTATCCACAGATCACGATTCCTGGTTGCCTGGAACAGCTCTCTTGATGATATCCCTCTATGTCATCGTTTCAGCCCATCCAGCATTATCTCTTTTGGTGTGCCTCTAAACCTTTTCCACTGATCTTTCTAGTTGTCACGATGGTCTCCAATGTTTTTCTTCGAATTATGTGGCTAAAGAACAGTGTTTGTCTTTTTCTTATTGTTGTATATAGAAATCTACATTAGCTTCTTTCAAGCAATCGTTGTTAGTTTCTCTGGCCGTCCAAGGTACTGTAACATTCGTTTCGAAAACAATTTCTCTGTTGCTTCCAAATTCTTCTTAATTTGTTCACTGGCAATCCGAGATTCGCTGCCATACAGCAGAACAGGTTATGTGTAACATTTTAGCACTCTCTCTCACACACACACACACACACACACACACACACAAATATATGTATGTATATATATATATATATATATATATATATATATATATATATATATATAATTAGGGCTGTACAGAATATTCGCTTCGTATTTGCTCCGGTGCCGAATAGCGGACCTGATAACTATTCGGTATTCGGCCGAATACTTGCGGTCGGGCCAAATAAAAATAGTGGTTACCTTACCACCGTTTGTGCGTACACTGCGGTGGACTGAAAAAAAAACGCTCTCATTAACACAATAGCTGCTGTTGCCTAAGTCTGTCGTAGCGGGGAAAACTGCCACCCTGTTGCGTGGTACAGGAGCTGGCAAGGTCTTTGCCTGCTGACTCGACCGAGGCATTACAGAATAGGTTCTCGAACTGTGTGCGTAGGCCAGGGGTGCCGCGGTGAAAATCAAGAAAAGTTCGCTATAAATTGTGACATTATTAAAGAAGGCATAAAGATACTTAAAAGTCAACATTTAAATTGTCTTTACTCGCCACTGTCGAAAAAAGTTTTTTTTTTTCTCCAAAGTGTATCATACTGCATCAAATGCTAACCGCAGCGTGCTAAAAATGGTCTTTGTGTTTATCTCGAGCTGGGACTGATCCTCCATCTGTATTCGTGAAGGTGCAGCGGATAAGTAAGGTTGTGATTACATTTTGGCTGACATTTTAAAATGGAAAATGGGGTTTTAGTAACTGTTAGCCTCGTCAAGTAAGCACTTATATTTAAAGGCAATGCGTTGTGAGTCCTGGACAATCGGTAAGCAGGCCAAACAATTTCTTGAGGCCTCAGAGATGCGGTTTTACAGAACAATGCTTAAAATATCTTGGACAGCCAAACAAAAGCAACCAAGAGGTTTTTGAAAGTGGCGGGAGCCCGAAGACAACTAATCACAGACATCAGAAGAAGACAGACACAATTTTTCGGCCGTGTTATGAGAAGAGGGAACATTGAACAATGTGGTGACCACTGGAAAGATCTGTGGAAGGAGGGAAAGAGGAAGACAACGAGAGAAGATTCTTGACAGTCTTGTTGCATGGCATGGAGGTGTGTTAGCACACGAACTGATACATGCTTCAGGAGATTGCAGATTGTGGCAAGGCACACTCGCCCACGCCAGTCGGCAAGGAACCTAATGATGATGTTACACTATTCATATTAGTATTCGGCTAAATAATTGGTCCCGCTATTCGTATTCGGTACAGTCCTGATTTATATATATATATATATATATATATATATATATATATATATATATATATATATATATATATATATATAACCGAGAGTTAAGGTCCTAGACAGTTTAACATCATGGCCTGGATGATCATAGGCGTACAGGAATATACATTAAACCCCCTAGCAGTAGAGCAGAAACTCTCTCTCTCTCTCTACCAACCAGCTGGTGACATGTGCACTAACTTCAGAGCTGAGGCAACTGCCCTCCTCTCTGCAGTCCAACATCTCATCACTCAAGAACACAGAGGGCACCAAATTGTTATACTTAGTGACTCACTGCATGTTCTCCAAGCACTATTAAGCAAAAAACAAGACAAACTAATTGCAGATCTAAGGACCAACATTGGCTTATTCTCAAAGGAAGCAGAACTGGTCTTGCAGTGGATACCAGCCCTCTGTGGTATTTGAGGAAATGAGAGAGCAGATGAGTTGGCAAAAGCTGGGAGTAATCTTCCACAACCTCATCCACCACACAGCTACAAGGAAACCAAAACAGCGCTAAAGCAGTCTTTCAAGCGGGAGTGGAGAAGGCAGAATGGAGATTACAGACCAGAGAGTGACAGCATAAACAAACTCAACAGGAAAGAACAAACATCAATTTTTAGACTTCGGACTGGACACTGTGGTCTTTGAGCACACTTGTACATGACAGGCATAAAAGAATCTGCTGCCTGTGATTGTGGAGCAGAAAGACAGACCCCTGAGTACATACTACAGTACTGCCCTAACCTCTCCCAGCAAAGACTGTGGATCTGGCCCAAGGGAGCCACATGGCAAGAGAAGCTATGGGAGACCAGTGGCGACCTTACGCACAATCCTATTTGTGACCCAGACGGGACTCAATGTTTAGCATGACTAATGTCGAACGCAGAAGAAGAAATAGGCGTACAACTTTTTGAAAGTACACTACACACAAGGCTGTAGATACCCATGACTACCAACGCCACACGTCATAGACTATTAAAAGGACAGTTCATATTGAACGCCAATAATCTCACCTACTCCAACTATCATTTTAACTTTTTCTGTACATTATCGATATTATTCTAATTGAGTCTAAACATTTCTATCAGTGGAAAATAGTGTATTTGCAAGTAAGTCAATTGCAAATAGTGTATATGGCCAGCTCAGTTGCATATTCCTTCAGCCCCATCTGTATCGTCACCAAAGCATCATCCGAAGTATCGTCCAACAATGACTTTGATTCTCCTTGTCAACTTTTCATCTGAAGACCTAGAGATTTTTTTTAGTTGAAGATGTCAACTTCTCATGTGTAGACATTGGATATATTTCTACCTGTGCTCTCATTGAAACCAGCGATTTTAGCATCTCCAGCTCAATATAGACGCTGTGCTGAGTGCTGGAGCTTGGCTTGCTTCTAGTTACCTCTGAGACGTGTCGTTCTTTGCTCATATGTCGGTGTTATGGTTGTTAATTGCTAATGTATCTTGGTAAGGACAATCGGTAGGCAGGCCAAAACATTTCTGGAGGCCTCGGAGATGTGGTTTTACAGAAGAATGCTTAGAATATCTTGGACAGCCAAAAAGAGCAACCAAGAGGTTTTGAAAGTGGCGTGAGCCCGGAGACAACTTATCACAGACATCAGAAGGAGACAGTCATCATTTTTTGGCCATGATATGAGAAGAGGGAAAATATAACATATTGTGACCACTGGAAAGATATGTGGAAGGGGAGATAGAGAAAGACAACGAGAGAAGATGCTTGCATGGCATGGAGGTGTGTCGGCATACGAACTGATACATGCTGCGGGAGATCGCAGAATATGGAGAGGCATGATCGCCCACGCCAGTCGGCAAGGCACCTGATGATGATGATGATCTTGGTAAATATCAGGTGTGCGGTCAGCACTCTATCAGACATGTTATCGTGGTTATCACTATAGGATGGGGTCAACACTCTATCAGACATGTTATCGTGGTTATCACTATAGGATGCGGTCAGCACTCTATCAGACATGTTATCGTGGTTATCACTATAGGATGGGGCTCGAGGATAATTTAAAGGATGCTTTGATTGGAATTTACATATATGGCCACATTTTTTGCAGTGTATTAAATATAGAAAGATTTTTTTCCCACTTGTTTTGATTAGCTGATTCAGTGTACAGATGTAGTAATTTTCGCATATGTCTTATTTAGATGTCCGCATACATCTTTTGCAATATATATATATTGACTACAGTCACAAGTTGCCATCACTGCCTGTATAAACCAGTTATTTGCCAGCCTAGGATGTAAGCCCTCATGGCTAGTGCTGTCTCCACAGACCGTGAAGATTAGCCAAAATAAAACAAATCCCTAAAGTCTCCTACAATTCGGAACGGTGTATCCAGTTTAAGAACCTAACGATCTAACCGTTTGGGCAGCTACTCCTCAGGTTTGACTACAATTGTATGAAAGACAACATTAGCAGATGTGGCGGGATTCAGTACAGCATCTTTGAGTTTGATCAGGGCTTCCGATTTGGCGAGAAATTCTTTATTGTAAGGTTTTAAATATTTCATACATATTAAAGTGATTAGACATATCATAACTGTAGTCTGGGTAAATGTCTAAATAGAAGTGATAAAATGGTTCAGTGAGAAATCGTTATTTTATTCAAGGAAGCTTACCATACTTTCCCAAGTCAGTTGGTGCTTAAAAAGCTTGGCGTACTTTGGCAGACCATACAGACAGGTATGCACGCCTGCGAAGAAAACTGAAAGCAAGCGTCATCGCAGTCCTGTACGTATAGGAAACGTAAACTGTTTATTAGCACCATGCCAAGAAATTAAATCACTGCCACACAGTATGTCCTTGGGGGCTTTAAAACCTCAGTAGGCAAGATGATACTGTTCTCCAAAATGCTAGTCTACTCAGCGCCCAGGCAGTTCTAAAACAGTCCCGGTTCTGCTTTAATCTGCATGTACTATTTTACGGTTGTGTTTTAATTTTGTAGCTTCTGTTTCTATACATTTTAACAAAATAAGTATTTTTTTTTTTAGCAGCACAGAACACTTGACTTTTGTATTGTTATATTGCTAAAATGAATATTTTGTTAGCAGCACGGAACACTTGACTTTTGTATTGTTATATTGCTAAAATGAATATTTTGTTAGCAGCACAGAACACTTGACTTTTGTATTGTTATATTGCTAAAATGAATATTTTGTTAGCAGCACAGAACACTTGACTTCTGTATTGTTATTTTGCTATAATGAATATGCTGCACTTTAAAAATTGACAACCTATTAAACTATAGGGATACTCAGATTACAGCCCTTCCCATCACCTCCGCATCACCACCAGCCTTCCTCCCCATAATTTCCTCTACCCACCCGTTCTATTTCTCTATTACCCATCTGCATACCCACCCACCTTTTCTTTCACCCACCTACCTACCCTCTCCTTTCCTATCACCTCTACCCACCCACTTCCTCCCTGATCAGCTTCCCATACCCACCTACTCTCTTTCTCAACCACGCCTACCAAACCGTACCCTTCCATCTACCCATTCTTACCGGCTACTCACCGTTACCATCTCCTATTGGGCTATTCCTACCAACCTTTGCCTAGCCTCTTTCATTCCACCCATCTTCTCTTCTCTCAATGCTGTCCGTTTGAAATTACCACGAAATGTTCACTGTTAAGTTACGTGTGCACGATTAACAAAGGAGAAGCAATTTCAATGGTTGCTAAAGAAGCTTTTTTACAGAATGGCGAAGAATATGTTTACGCTGATCCCAAGAAAACAGTCGTTGAAATGAAGATTCTCTATGCAGACATTGTGTTTTTTGTCATCAGACATCTATGTCTTATATCTAATGCAAAAACATGTATTCAGCCCCGTGTTTATTTTGAAATGCAGAATTTACATTCTTAAAAAGCTCAGTGATTTCGACCAGAAGTGTGAGGTCAAGCTGAGTTTCCTTGTGCTATGTCAGACGGAATACTCTGTACCTCACCTCGAGCACCAGCAATCTCTTTGCTGGTTTGACAGACCCTCCCGCAAGACTCCTGCCACACGTCTACCTTGTATGCCTCTAATCTAGACCAGTGATGTCTGCGACAAGTACATACATTGAATTATCTAGGCTCATGGATAAAATCGTACGGCAGATGTGTAACAGAGATGAAGAACATAATAGGGCAGGCCAAGACTGTATTTTAAAAATTGAAGAACATTTTATGCAATAAATCTATGTCATTGGAGGTAAGCGAAAAAAATTATCGCATGCTCTACAGAGCCAGTTTTAACATACGGCTGTGAATCCTGGACAATTAATAAACTGCCGTACTTACTACCCCACCAGGACATCACACAAGCGATAAACACCCTAAGACACCATGTGCCACCATGTGGATGAGGATCACCGTGGAGAGGTCCCAGGAACCGCGTTCAGCCATCAGGCTTTATTTATGGCCTGGCTAAATTGCGGCCCCTGGCAAGAGCCAGGGTGGAGCTTCTAATAATGAAAACTATCCAATAATGGATAATTGCCTCAGGGGTAATTAATAAACAAGCCGAACAATATCTTCAGGCCTTGGAGATGTGGTTTTCACAGAAAAATACTTAGAATTCATTGGACAGCTAAGAAAAGCATACCATATGTTTTGAAAGAGGCGAGTGCTCAGAGACACTTATCACAAACATCGGAAAAAGACAGCCATCATTAGCTGGTTATTTTATGAGAAGAGGGAGAATAGAGCATGTTGTGGCCACTGATTCTTGACAGCCTTTTATCACGGCATAAAGGGGTTTAAACACACGAACTGATACACGCAGCTGAGGACTGCAGATTGTGGAAAGGCAATCTGTGGATTATCAAGGCATTTGATGATGAATACTGTAACTGATACTGGGAATATAATGGAATGGACATTTAATACATATGTGCTTGATCGAGAAGATATTACCACAGTGAACTCTTTCTTCAAACAATGAAGTTTTCAGTGGCAATAACATGCATCTTGAATAGAGTTTGGACTTATTCCTAAAGATCTCCTTTGCTGAGAATAAGAAACAGGAAAAACATGTCAACCGGAAGACCCCTCATTAGATATGAGGATGTCTGTAAACAGGATATGAAAATCCTTGGTGTAGATACGGACACATTGGAGAGAGTTTCAGCAGACGATATCCCTGGACTGATGCTCTTTGAGCCGATCTTATCAACAACAACAACAAAACTGATGACAAGAGGCACACGTATAAAATGCAGTCGCCTGCTGAAGGACCTGCCTCATTGTACAGGTGTGGACTTTGTGACGGAGATCGTCACTCTGGCATCAGACCTATCTAGTCTTCAGCGGTGCTGTCAGTCGCAGGCCAGCTACTCAACTTCACACTCCTAGGGGACTGAAACGGACCAGCATCTATTATTAAGTAAAAGCAAAGATCAATTTACACGCCTTGGGCGCATCGGGCAAATGGGAAGAGCATCCTAAATTGTTACAGGGCTCAAGGTATGTAATGTGGTCAACATTACGCAAGCCGTCTTTACTTAATTCCCTAGGACAGCCATCCTGGTACCCATTTTAGGCTGGATTGACCTGCGACGCCCCATATCATGATAAAAAACTATGCAGCTAGCAGTGGGTTACGATCGCGGTACGTTGGAATTACGAGTCGGACTCGCAACGCCTAAGCCACGGACGCTGCAGCATCTAATAATGCAAAATGGTAAACAGAAAATGGAAGGCCATTGTAGTAAGCGTGTCTTTCGTCATTGCCACAAACCGTGACCAAATTGTTTACACGTATAAACCTTGAAATACAAGAGTAGGCGATAATCACCTCCCCCTTTTCAGCGTTGACTGGCTGTAAGCTCCGGTGCAAAGCTTTGGTTGTTGGTATGCTTCTGGACTTTGGTCTTGTTCAAGAACCTAAATTTTGCGTGCATGTCCGTTTTACAGATTTGACGAACTTGCATACAGATTTAGTTCCTCCTCACCCATTCAGATGAAACCCCACTTATAAAAAAAAAAAAAAAAAAAAACCTAATTAGTCTCATTTTTACAACATACTTGTAAGGTAGGTTGACTATAGTCTTATTTTCACCGGGACAGTCCCATTTTGTAAGTGACCCCACTGTCCCGTAGGTACTTCAAAATAGTCGCCTATCGTCCCGTTTATTATTATTATTATTATTTTTTAAATAATGGAACAAATTCCACACATTTATTAGTTTCTTACTGATTAAGATAATAATAATAATATAAACTATTTTACGTTACTTAGAGTGGAAAAAAAGGGGAAGGGGTTGACTTAACTTTCATGTCCCGTTTTCAGCCCAAAATATTGGGATGTTCCCTCTTCAGCCCAACATTTTAATTGAATGTCCCGTTTTTAACTCAAGATAGTATAAGAAAAGATCCCCTTTTACGCCTTTAAGCGCACCGGGCATATAGGAAGAGCACCCATATTTTTACAGACCAATCGGCACAAGGCGGGTAATGCGGTCAGCATTACGCCTGCCCTCTTTACTTTCCGCAGGTTATACATCCTGGGAACCATTTAGGCTGCTTAGACCCGTGACGCCCCATACCATGATAAAAATCCACGCAGCCAGCAGTGGGTTTCGATCGCGGTTCGTTCGAATTACGAGTCGGACTGGCAACGTCTTAGCCACGGAAGCCGCTCAAGATACTATGGTCACCATATTGTTAGGGGCGATGAGTCTATTATTTGTCTCCTCTAAAATGGAGTCCTAGAGCCAGTACAGAGATGGTGTCCGATGAGGGCCTGTTCGTTAGTGTCTTTCCATCAGTCATCACTGATTTGAATATGAGCCCAGTACCATCAGACTAGCAAGCAGGCATCGAGACCTAGCGCTATCACAAATCTCAGTTAAGTTGACCAAAATGGAGTGTCACATATCATCATCATCATCGTCATATAGCAGGTCCTTTGTAGAATGTCGCTCTCATGCCGGTCTGCCTGAAAGAAATCCAGTCTCTCGCCACCCTTTTCTCCTCGTGGATCACATTCAAGGAGTTACTTATATCCTGTGGACCATCTGCGCGTTGATCGGCACCAGTCCATCCTTCCTCGTACCAAGCCTTCTGTCATTATGTTTTCCAATCCGCCACGGCGCTTGATAGGACTAAAATAGTGCACCTTTCATAATGAGTGTCTTGGGATGATAATGTAGTTTTTTCCCCTTGCTTTCCACATCCACGTGGCTGTAGATTATGTCCTCAGCCGTCGGCAAATAACAGTAAAGGATTCTTTTTCCGGGTCTTCTGGCGTATTGAGCATATAGTGGTCTAGCCGTTACACCACGACGGCTCCCATATACACAATATACAGACTTGATATTGGGTGATTACAAAACTCAGTAGTACACCAATGGCGAGATTACACCGAAGCTTGTCATGGCAAAGTGACAAAGAGATCCTCACCGTCTGCAGCTAAAGTAACACGGGTTTGTATAGCTGGAAACGTTTTCACACAACTGGGACAATATCTAATTAAAGATTACTGCTAATTCGTTGAGCTAGTTAGTGTCATGTTTTTATGTTAATCTTTGTGTCAGGTTTTGTTGGTTAGCTGTGTTATTTTACCCGACGCCACGTCAAGATAAATATGTTTCGTGGAGGCTGCACAGTGGTGGATACTTGCATGAACTGATAACATACGTCACATCCTGTCCACGTATGCGGGAACGACCGTATGTTATCTTCAGTGCCCCTTAAGTCTAGATTAGTTGGTGTAAGTCGCCCCACGTAAGTTCACTTAATACTCACTCTCTTCTCTAAATACCTAACCCTCATACAAGTCCTGACTCTTTGATTGCTATTGCCCTCTGATGTTTTAAAGATAGTTATGTGCTACAGATCGTGTGCTGTCTATCCCACTAAGGCTGACTCCATTGGATCTCAAACACGATGTGTCCCTGCCCTAGTCCATCTGTCTCTATTTCTCTCTCTCTCTCTCTTTCTCTCTCTCTCTCTCTCTCTCTCTCTCTCTCTCTCTCTCTCTCTCTCTCTCTCTCTCTCTGTGAGTTTTTCTCAACAATCAAAATATGTATATTATCACTAGTTCCTAAACTGGTAATTTTGTTTTATACATCTTTCTACGCCTCCGTCTGCCTCTGAGTGTAGGATTTTTCCCGCGCCAAAAACGATAACTAAAACATCTGCTTTTAAACTGCCCATCAAGTCATTATAGTATTGTCCTAATGATTTTGTGATGCTCTCATAACGTTTTTCCTCCCTCTGTCAAAGGTATACACGTTTGTCTAAGAATAGTTTTGCTCTTTCAGCATCTTCAGCACGTCATGGCTCATTTTTCAAAATTTATATTGACACAGGAATACAGACAAATCACACTAGATATTTCAAATTTTTTGTTTTTGTTTTTCTTTTGTTTTGTTGAAACAGTTGCTTTTTTTTCTATCAAAAGAGTCTGCATACTCAAAATCCATCATATGTTAGAATGTGGTGTAAAGATGTTACAGACCGCCCTATATTATGATTTTTTTGTCAAATTGTAAATGTAATTAAAATTTCATAAAATGTATTTTAATATTATGCTCAATATTGCCGCCTAATCTGCGACAAATTCTATAGTGTTATCGAAAACCGACCTTTCAATGAACAATGAAAACTATATACCGTAAATACACCTCATTAACATCACACAAAACCGATATAATTCTTAGTTTGTTTTCCAACATCCTCTAAATGATAAGCGACTACAGTGTTGACAAGATGTTGCAAAATCTATTTTATTCTCAGTCATTGCATTGGTTTTCTAGTTATATTTTCATTTATTTATCATATATTAATACAAACACTGACTGAATACGTTTTTATGGTTTTGCTATAATATAATTATATTATATCATTTCGCAGTTTCTCAGCTGCACAACCGAAACTTTCAGAGAATGAAGCTGACTCAGACATTCGCGGTGCTGAGTCCAATGTTGGTGACAATGCTTCTGATCATGCCTTGTCTAGCCCAGGGAACTCCCAGCATCTGCAGAGGTTAGCGAAACCATTCTAGTCAATCTACATTCATCAAAGTATCGAGATATTGTATCTCGTCATTGGGCAATTGAAACATCAACTGCTGTGCAACTTCAGATTTGGCAATTTCATACTGTTCGTTGTGTTTGTATTAATATAAGTAGGATAAATGTGATATTTTAAAATAAACAGTCTTGGAAATAGCCATTCTGCCCACAAGAGCATTGCGATAAATGTAAGATTTCATGACTAGGCGACACCAAGACTAGATAAATTATTGTATAATGAATTCAGATATAATTCTTCATATGGAATTGTTAGTTTGGATTCGGAGTGCCAAGCTATGAGGAGACCGGCTGATCTTAGTGACATAAAATAGTGATGTCCAAGTCTTGCATAAGACTGAATTAATGTCACAGATGACATCTTTGAACACTTGTGCTCCAAGAGGTGGAACAATTTAATTGAGAATTCATTATTGTATCAAAATACTTGGAGATGCAGAGATAAAAAGGACCCTTTTCCACGCCTTTAGACGTATAGGGCATATAGGGCTAGACCTGTATTTTATAGACCAAAGGCACACGATGGGTGATGTAGTCTCTACTTACCGAGGACTGCACCCGGTACCCATTCAAAGCTGGGTCGACCTGGGAGCCAAGGTAATTTTTTAAAGAAAGCAGGGAGCGAACCCACGACCTTCCGATCCACGGCGCACGTCTAGCCGCTCTGCCACGGCGACTCACTGGGGCAATACATGAGGAAACTATTATTATTATTACAAAATAAAATAACAAATGGCTGGTATCACAGTCACATAATTACATTGCTTTCCATTGCTTCGAGCGCTGGTGAGGACCTATGTATATCCTAGCATTCTTCTTCGTTTGCGGATATTTACCATAATACCACTCCAGCCAACTCTATTATCTGATTTGATTTGATTGATTTCATTTGATTTAAGAACCGACAACGAATATAACATGAAGATCAGCATCACCAAAACAGAAATTCTGAAAATAAGTAGAACACCTAATATACTAACTATTCAAGTTAACAACGAACAACTCAAATAAGTGCAGCAATTTAAATACTTGGGGAGCATCTTCACAGATGATGGAAGAATTGATAGGGAACTTGAGGCAAGATGTCAAAAGGCGAACGCAGTAACTTACCAACTCTCCCCACTGCTAAAACACCCAAGCATCACTGTGGCACTAAAACGACAACTGATAAATTGCATATTTTTATACCAACCCTCTGCTACCAATGCCAAACCTGGTCCCTAACAAGAGCACAGGAGAAAAAGATCACGACGTGCGAAATGAGATGCTTACGTAAGGCTGCCAATGTCACAAGGAGAGACAGAGTTCGAAACGAGAACATTAGATCAATTGTAGGAACCACACCATGCCTGCAATACATAAAGAAGCAACAAATCGAGTGGTTTGGCCACTTGATGCGAATGCAAACCGACCAACTACCTCTACGAGCATACAACGAACAACACTACTGCCCTAGAGCAAGAGGCAGACCAAAATTTGTTTGATATCTTCCACTTGTATCATGTCTAAATAATGCATATTTTTCAAGGTGCCAGCTAACTCCTTTCTAACTGCATCCCCGATGTCTACATCATTATGATCTGTCTGAGCTATAAACCTATGGAGAAAGGCCTGCCCTTTCTCCTTGTCTTTTGTCACACGCACAACATCGTCTCTACAAATTGTTCCGACTGTCATAGGCCGATCTTTTCTTTGCATCTGCCTTTGCAGTTTCCAGAATTTCCCCAAAGTTTTATCGCCTCCCATGTCATTCACAAAAGTTTCCCACTTTCCTCTTTTGGCCTCTGCAGCACAGCGCTTGAAAACCTCCACCTTATCTCTTTTTACATTCTCCGCCATCTCCACTTCCTCTCGTGAGCTTGAGGGTGTCTGTCGTATATTCTTTAGCTGCTTCACAGCGGCTCTCTTTGCCTTCCATGCCTGTTCTACTTCTGGAGTCCACCATGGGGGCTGTAGAAAATTAGTTCTGGCAGTTCTTTTGCATGCTCCCCGTCTGAGGCGTCCAAGTAGGTTGTTGGTCCACTTATACTGGAAGGTCTTGCGTGCTCTCCCAAACTTAACCTTACTGTGTTTAGAAATCAAGACTGGACATGGTAGGTGCTCACTCCCATGGTCATTTAGGACAGTCCATTTAACATCTAAAACCGACGACTGAGAGACAAATGTCAAGTCTATGGCTGTATCTGCATCTCCAGGCCTCATTGCCATTCTAGTCGGCCTCCCATCATTGATGCAGACCATATCGGAATAAACCATGGCCTCTGCAAAAGCAATTCCCTGTCGGTTTTCTCCACTGCTGTCCCATTCTCTGTTCCTCACATATGAGTAACCTATCACCTGGTAACTCCTCCAATTCCTTGAGCCAGCTCCATTGTTCACTTCTGACAAAACAGTCTACCGTGGCATATATATTTATGAGGTTCCAACTTAAGCCACTAATTTCCACCTGTATCCCTTGAACCTCTCGTCCACTGTGGTTCCACTGGCTCAAGTCAAGCACCACATGCTTCACTCCCTCCTTTACCACTAGATCTTGTCCGTGTCTCTCCTGTCCAACAGGGTTTATATAACTGACGTACTCCGGGCAATGATATCTGTCCGTATTTAACTCCTGGAGCATCATGACATCAAAATCAAAAATCAACCTCTCCAGTACAGGACCTCTCTGCCTAGCACTCCGACAGTTCCAGTATCTCTCTGCTTTTCGCCTTGTTCTCCTAGCACCCGCCCTCCTATTTCTATGCCTTCTTCTCTCCCCATTTCCTCGTCGTCTCCTCCTCACTCCCTCTTTACTAACCGCTGAATAATGTGTAAAGCGCAGATCACGTGCCCTGTAGCTCCGGCGACGATTCTTATGTATATTTTTAAAATCCATAAAGATAGAGTACTGCAGGAAATGACCGGTCGCCCTAGTATTACCTGCCTGCTAGGGACGGGGCAATGGATGTCCCGTAGGAGTCTACACGCCTGGTGCCGCCCCTCATGCCCGCCAGACGTATATTATCTGATATTACAAAGACATTCGTTTTGATACATATTTCTTGTTGTTGCTTTACTTTAAAGCTGGGATGACTGTAGACATGCTGATCTAGATAAATTAATCAACTAAACTGTGACTAAGAACTTAACAAAAGGGGCAGAATGGACAACATACACAAATGTTTCGACGTTTCAGCAGTAGCAGCAAACAATATATATAAAGAAGTCATTCTAATATATATTAAATGTGAGAAGAGAAAAAGATGAAGCGGAACGAAACAAACAAATAAAGAAAGTACTTAATAATAATAATGGCATTGATAGTAATAGTAATATAAGCAATGACGGGAGTAGTATTAGTATTATAGTAATAATAATGCCAAGATTAACAATAATAATAGACGCTACAATTGACAATAACAATAATATTCAGAATAAAATACTTACCATAAACAAACAATAATAAGTAATACATTAAAAAAAAGAATAATAGTATTATTTAGAAGAACATGTTTCTGCGAGAAATGTATGGCTTGATCACCAGAGCAAGATTGTATACCGGTTATGGAGATATGTGGTCATAATTGTTGTTTGTCAGTCACGAGTGATGAAGACCAGTTTTCATCGAAAGTAGTAATGATCAACGATTATGAATACGAAGGGGGCTGATTAGTTCAATATGAGCAGAAAAAAGTTATTGACCAGTGCGGACAACAGATGGAAGCTGCAATAAGTGTTGGATTAGCACAATATAATTCCTTTTTAGTCTGCCTCCGTCTGTCTGCCTGTGTAAGGTCCGCTGCCTGTCAGACTGATGCACCATGCCTGGGGCAAGTACGCCATTAAGAACGGCTTTGTGCAGCAGCCTCTCACGTCGCTGTGTTGATGCCAAACGAATTGATAGCTGTTTTGAGAGTGTCTTTATAGCGTGTCTTTGTTTTTCTGTCCATCCTGGGACCTTTTCCCCAGCTATAGCTTCCAATTAAAATACTGGTCAGAATGACTGAAATGGAGAATGGATGTTTTTTGCCTGGCGGTTGAAATAGAAACATGACATGTACGTGTTGTAAAGCAACTGAGAATCTAACATCAAACAGCAAAAGTCTACTAAAATGCATTTGAGCTGACCAGTGAACTTGCTTTTCTGAAAGCAGTTATGTATCTATCACATGCACACGCTACGAACAGGTCGTACAGAGTTAGAAGTCAAGACAGACCGAAGAAACATTTTCCTTAGAACATCTTCGTCTGATGAATTATTATATTATAGCGATTTGTCAAACACTATTCAGATTAACTGCTCAGCTATAAACCTTACATGCAATTCTTTCGCCCACAGACAAATACTGTTTTAACAGATCGTGCATTTCTGTCGGTAAGTCATTTATAGATTATCCAACGTAGTCGTTTCTCCCTCCGTTGATTTGTCACATTCACTTATCTCTTATGTAACCGTGTTTGTTTTTAGTAACAACAAATAGATAAAACTCTCTATGTACCATATCTTGAAATTATGAGTGAGTTGCTGGAATATAAGATTATAATTATTTTTGCATACCAATCTGCGATAGAAGTCGATGGTGATATCGAAAACTGACCTTTCAAGGAGTACTGACGACTGTAAATTGTAAACATTACTCATTGAAACCACACACAAAAAAGCGACACAATTCTGGGTTTGATGTCGAACGTCCTGTAAATGATAAGCAACTTGCTTATTGATAAAATGTGACAAGTGTATTTGAATCTATGTCATTGCAGTAGCTTCTCTAGCTTTATTCTCGATTTTTTTTTTTAATTGAAACTGACTCTTAGTAATGCGTCTCGAAATTAGTAGCAATAAAATGTTTTAGTAGTAAAATGCTAGAAAATAAATATTCACTGTAATCATGTTTACAAATGAGTTGCAAGAATCAGTTTCCTAATGTTAATACTATTTCTACGTTAACAAGTTGTTGTAGAATTAAAATGTAAATGTATTCATTTCTGCAGCTGACCAGACGATAGAATCAATAGACTCGGCCGTTGGTCCGTGTGATGACTTCTACCAGTATGCGTGTGGCAGTTGGTTACAGCGCCAGTCCCTGACTCCAGACCAGGTTTCGCTTTTTCTTCGCAGACAGGAGGCACTCCTAATTACAACAATGGAGTCTTACACAGTGACCAGAAGTAAGTTGAATGCGCCCTTATCATCATCACCGTATTAATCACCATCATCAACAACATAATCGTCACATCATGATCCTTCATCGTCATGATCTCCAACATCTGGGCCCAAGCATTGCTGGGAGAAATAGTTATTGTTACGTACTGGATAAGAGGCACAGGTAGTTGTCATTTCGTGTGAATGTACAATGGCTTTAATATTATCAATCCATTTTGTCACATCCATCTCAGATAGAAGTTAGTTTACATGTAGCGTCTCTGCTGTTCGCGCGGTATGTCTAAATGTAAATTTTCTCACTTGGTCTCAGATATATGTACGTCCATATCAGCAGATAGTACAGTATTATAACCAATACTGACACTCAAAGTGATAGAAACACACATTTGGAAAACATAATAATCTTGCAACAAATACTTAGATAAGAAGCACCATATTCGTTACAATATCAAAGGGAACAGTCGATCTCAGAGTGAGGCAGAAGGGGAAAAAAGACGAAGTAGTCATTGTAGCAAAAGTAGTGTTATGAGTAATGGTAGAAGTAGCAGTAAACGCCATATATGATTCGTAGTAGTTAAATTAGTAACAGCAGTAGTAAAGGCAGTATCAGTAGTAATAGCAGTAGCAGTAATAGTAGTAGTGGCGGCAGCAAAACAACAATTATTTATACTGGATACAGATAGTTTACAAAAGTTACAAAGACGAACAGATAAATCCGCCTTTAGTAATATTTTTAAAGACAGCAGTCGATGCGCGCATGCGCACAGACTGACTTTTAAGGTTGATAAGGCAACACAGGTATTATTGTAAAGGTTGATATGGTAATTGCCGCAGCTGCAGCAAAAGTTGCAATAGCTGTAGTGGTGGTGATGGTAGTGGTAGTAGTGTTAGTAGATGTAGTAGTTGTGGTGGTGGTGGTAATATTTGAATTGGTGGTGGTGTTGGTGGTTGTGGTAGTAGTAGTAGCAGCAGTAGCAGTAGCAGCAGCAACAGCAACAGCAGTAGAAGTAACAGTAGTAGATGGAGGAAAAAAAGAAAAACGAGGAGGAAGTAGAAGAAGAACAAGAAAAAGAACAAGAAGAACAAGAAGAAGAAGAAGAAGAAGAAGAAGAAGAAGAAGAAGAAGAAGAAGAAGAAGAAGAAGAAGAAGAAGAAGAAGAAGAAGAAGAAGAAGAAGAAGAAGAAGAAGAGAAGAAGAAGAAGAAGAAGAAGAAGAAGAAGAAGAAGAAGAAGAAGAAAAATAAGAAAAAGAAGAAGAAGAACATTGAAGAAAGTTGAATTAAAAATCGACATCATAAAACTAGCTCCTTATTTATCTTTAGCAGCAAGCGTAAAGTTCTAATTCCGATGGTACCAGTAACTGTATGACAGTATATCTAACTCGCCTTTTCATTCAATGTGGAGGGTCAGAGTGACATGTGGAGAAAGAGGGTTGGGGGAGGGGTGATTGCCTGGAGTTATGATTGTAATTGAAGACAACAAATTAACACAACTTGAACATAATTAAGTTTCTTCTACTTAGCAAAGTCTAGGGTAACAGTACGGCATGAGTTTCGTATCGAACGGTGGACAAGGTGCAACAGGAACAGTTTGAAACTGTGTAGACAACTGTACAACGGAAACAGCAAAAATCCATTTTAAATGTGTAAATTTTTCTGATCAACACCAGGGAGTGATCTCTACCAAATTGTAAATTATGTGTTGAAGGTTGACATTGCGAGAGAATGTGAATAAATGTGAAGAATCTCACCGACATTGTCAAACAGCTAGTCACTCCTAAAGTCCTCAATGAAGATTAGGTTCCATATCTAATCATAGGTGCTCCTCAGACCGTGCTGAACTATCTATCTGTGCCTTCACTCGCTCCTAAAGGGAACTTGAAATGTCTAGCTTTTCATACATCAATTCATTACCAAGTGGTGCAGAACCGGCCTGTCTGTCGGTCTGCTCATTTCCCAACACACTGGCATTGCATAGAGAAAATATCCAAAGGATGCCAACTATACAGGACATCTGCCTGCCTCCATCTCTCTCAACATGTTCTGTGAGTCAGTTACAATCACGACATGTGTGTACAGCTGATTCTCAAACCAGCTGATCGCTGCAGTGTCTACCTCAACCTGAATTCTCAGACTAGACGTTGTGATATCTTATTCCTGGCTTTGCTGAGCGACATGTATTCACTTTTGTTATGAACTTCCATGCATTTCGTCTGCCACGCAACACAGAGCCGTCTGTATAGATAATCACATCACCTGGGCGGGAATTATCATTTGTAAAACTTCAGATTCTGCAGCACCAGCTGGCCAATCCCTACACTCACGACCTAAAGCGATAAGAATCATACGCAAACCTGAAACTTGCTCGGAAACTTTGACTTGCTTCTCTCCTCGCCCAAATTTATCAAGCGTGCACACATGCCCATCTGTGTATTTAGCTTGCTCATCCAAGACACTCCTCTTTTCAGTCTCTGACCTATAGCTCTGCCTAGGGCTTCGTGCAGGATGTGCTTCTTGTCTGCAGTCACTCTGACATATGACTTCGTGTACAGAAATGTGCGTCTATCTGCAATAGTAGGTAGTGCAAGTGAATTCCGCATTCATAATACCTGGGCATCTCTTGTACATCCCAGAATTAACCGCATGGGTATATTCTGCATGCGTTTAAGATTCATCAGCAGAGTCTTTGATATAATAAGCATGCCAAGTCCATAATCTATCACCGACAGGATCATATGAAGGAAAATTGTGAACAGCATTCTTTCTTCCATGTTCATTTTTGCCATAATCGTGTTGTGGTTTTCTAGGCAGATGTACGTCCAGTAGTTGTTATTGCTTTCTAGAAGGTTGGCTCTCGATACCACTGTCAAAACCAACGCAAGGCGCAAGACCCTCGGCTGGGATCGAACACGGTATCTTAGCATAACGAACCGCGTTCGCAACGCCTACCAGTTCACAAGCTCTGGCCAAATCATAAAACCCTCTTCTCCGTGAATGCAGATATTGTAGGCATCCTAAAGATTAAGTCTTACACAACCGTCTTCTTTCTGTTCTGGAAGTCCTCGAAGGCGTCCAAGAAGGCCCTTTCATACCTCAAAGTCTTGCGCATTCTCACAGTCTTGATCTTGCTAACTTTAGAAATCAAGACTGAACATGGCATATGGTCACTCCCATGATCGCCTAGAACACTTCATTTTGTGTCCAGCATTGCTTGTGTCCAGCACTGGTAACAAACGCCAAATCAATAGCCGAGTCTGCATCACCAGGTCTTGTTGCCATTCTAGTTGCCTGCCGTCGTTTATACATACACGTCTGCTTCCGCCATAGCCTCTGCAAATCATTTCTTGTCTATTTTCTTCAGTTTTGTCCCATACAGTATTACGCGCATTAGGAACCCCACACACGAGAAGCCTATTACCAGAGATTTACTCCATCTCTCTGAGCTAGTCCCAAAGGTTTGTGTGTGTGTGACAAGAGAGTCAACAGCAGCATAAACATTTATTAAATTCCAGGTTGTGCTCCCAGGATCTATCAGCATACCCTGAACCTCTAGTGCACTATGATTTCACTGGCCCAGGTCAACAACCACACGCTTCACCACATTCTTCCTTAGCAGACATTGTGCATGTCTTTCATGTCTGGTAGAATTTATAGAACCAATGTATTCAAAACACTCATATATATATATATATATATATATATACATGTGGGTGTGAGTGTATATATATATATATATAATATATATATATATATATATATATATATATATATATATGTAGTGTGTGGGTTTGTATTTCTACTCGTTGTCTAGGCGGTGTTCATGCGTGTGTGGTGGATGATATTCTCACACGCTTCACGTTACACAACTGGCACAAGCCGACACCGATGTGAGCTTACGAGACATGACTTTATTGACGTATTAAAACTTACGACAAACAGAATAGTCCAGTCGATGTCTAATTGAACCGCTTTCGTACACAAACTCACGTAGCCTTTAACGAACAGTCTTCTGCAGGCATTCAAGCAACGATGGGTCCCATGGATTCAACACTGACGTTTGGACATCTCACACGCTGGCATGGTCGATCTCAGCTTAACACTTCGTCGGCAGGTCTCCTTTCTCCTCAGGCACTCACGTAGACATTTGTACATTCAGTCGCTCGTCCTCTCGCTCCAACAGGTCGACACAAACTAAACTTGACCAGAGTCAAGTCTGACTTATACCACGGGTTCCTTTCACGTGACAACACGTGGTGGTCATTTACTTTTCCCGTGGCGACCTTGGGTCGCATCACCGTGGTCCCCGTGATAACTAGTGGTTAGTCACCTATCTCCAGATTCTCGTTTAATCCAAGTATCTGGACTATCTCGGTGTTTTCGGTCAGCTTTGGGCTTCCCCCCAACCATCCTAAACTGGGTCGAAAATATATCCCCCATTACATTATATTATATATATATATATATATATATATATATATATATATATATATATATATATATATATATGTATATATAGTCTTCTCCTCTTCTTACTCTTTCCCTATCGCTACCTAAAGATGGTATTAAGGTCTGAAAACGCACTCCGTAGCTCTGGCGACGATGCTTTGTATTAATATTAAGTACACAATCCACATAAAATATTCTTTCAATGCAGGAAGTAAACGGTCCACCCTAGTATTGCCTGTTGCAATGGAAGAGGCAGTGGATGTACTTGAGGCGCGTTGGTCCACCGTATGCTTAGGGTTGTTTAATTGGGGCTCTCTCCTCAATATCCTTTGTTTACTCTGCCTCTTCGGTCACGCACAACGTTTTGATCGTAGACGGCTTTGCATGATCAAGGGACTGACGACCCAAGTGTGCCTCTTTCACGATATAGGTACAAGTAGTCATAGGGTTAGACCAAGCTCTAAAAGCAGAACAGCTGGTTTGCTCCGCATTGCCACCATGTGTTTGAACTGGTAAGTGGTTTGGTTTTAGTGTTGAAAAACAATACAATTCGCGAACTTCGGGCCTTAAAATAATAACTAGCGCCGCCATCCTGGAAGTGGAAACACTGCTTTTTTTCCAAACGGTTGGGCGAAAGAAGTTTTTTGTTTGCAATCATTGTTTGGAGGGGGAAAGCACAAACGCTAGAGTAAGATGACAGGTATTTCATCCTAATAAAAACATGAGTATATTTCTTCCTTATCCAGTTCTCAATTTCTATAATGCCAACAGTTCAAAATTAACATCCAGCATTTTACGTCTTACTTCAGAGATTCTGAGCGAAGGCCCTAAGCCTACAGATCTGGATACAGTGAGGAAAGCCAAGCGTCTTTATGCTTCTTGTGTTAATTACAGTAAGTAGTCTCCGTGTCTACAAGCCTTTATATATACAATGCTCTGTTCTCCTATACTGTATGACGTTCCGGTGCATTATGATAATATCCTCGAAGTGTGTCAAGAACAGCTTGACTACAGAGTGGTGCAAAATAAGATAGTATATGTGCCTGTTTTTTCCCCAACATATGTCAACTATAGACAAATTATCTAAAATAATTTAACTACGGGGTATTCCTGAGTGAAAAATGTCAATACATGTCTGGAACTGTCTCAGAATGCTCTGTGAGTTAGTTACAACTTCAGCATGTCTATGCAGCTGGTTCTCAAGCCAGCAAAAGATTGCAGTGCCGGCCACTACCTCCATTCTCAAAATAGATGTTGCAGTATGTTACCAGGCTCAGGTGCACTAAGTGACGTCTCTATCTGATGTTGCAGTATGTTACCAGGCTCAGGTGCACTAAGTGACGTCTCTATCGATGTTGCAGTATGTTACCAGGCTCAGGTGCACTAAGTGACGTCTCTATCTGATGTTGCAGTATGTTACCAGGCTCAGGTGCACTAAGTGACGTCTCTATCTGATGTTGCTGTTAGCCCTTAATGCACATCTCCTGCATCTCAACACAGAGCTATCTGTTTAGATAATCACATCTCCTGCATCTCAACACAGAGCTATCTGTTTAGATAATCACATCTCCTGCATCTCAACACAGAGCTATCTGTTTAGATAATCACATCTCCTGCATCTCAACACAGAGCTATCTGTTTAGATAATCACATCTCCTGCATCTCAACACAGAGCTATCTGTTTAGATAATCACATCTCCTGCATCTCAACACAGAGCTATCTGTTTAGATAATCACATCTCCTGCATCTCAACATAGAGCTATCTGTTTAAGCTCACATCTCTGTTCAACACAGAGCTATCTGTTTAGATAATCACATCTCCTGCATCTCAACACAGAGCTATCTGTTTAGATAATCACATCTCCTGCATCTCAACACAGAGCTATCTGTTTAGATAATCACATCTCCTGCATCTCAACACAGAGCTATCTGTTTAGATAATCACATCTCCTGCATCTCAACACAGAGCTATCTGTTTAGAAAATCACATCTCCTAATCCGGAATAGTCATGACTCAGTACTAAACTTATTATCCTGCAGCGACCGCTAGAACAGACCATAGACACACGGCCTAATGTTATAAGAACGTCCACAAGTCTAATTACTGCTAGAACACATTAACCCACTCCTCTATTCTTCTTCTTCTTCTTCTTCTTCTTCTACAGCATTTCGAGCCCTTGAGGTTCGTTGCTGCAGATATCACCCGCCTCCATTCATCGCTTTCGTTGGCTTTCTCTTTCCACTTGATAACACCAAGTGTTTGCAGGTCGGTCCGGATATTATCTCTACATCGTCTTCTTGGTCTACCACGTGGTCTACGACCATTCATCTCCCTGGTGTATTCAGTTTTTACTTCTCTGTTATCTGACATTCTTTTAATATGCCCCAACCATTTCAGTTTATTAGCTCTCATGACGCCAGTGATTATCTTCTTTATTTCTGCTTTTAGTTTCAGAGCTATACAACACGACTGGTCTTATCAACGTTTTATATATTTTGATCTTGGTGTTGCGAGAGTCCGCAGTGCAAGTGTACATCACATACACACTAACCAGGGTATTTTGTGTTGTTGTTGTTGTAAATCCCAGAATTATCCTCATGGCTTCATTGATTTATGCGTTCGGGGCAGCTGCTATCTAGTGCACCAGCTAGAGACATACTTCAAACTGCATGAGTGCCAAATCCAATTCGTCATACTTGAGTAATGCAGACATAAAAAATGCATCAAAAACAAACTGCATTACCTTCCCTTCTCTTGGATTAGACAGCCTGACATTTCCTTAACACCCTCTAGTCTATGGTCAACAAAAGACCAGCCTTTATGTACACAGCCATTCAGTTCAGGATCTAGTTTCGTCTCTCTCTCTCTCTCTCTCTCTCTCTCTCTCTCTCTCTCTCTCTCTCTCTCTCTCTCTCTCTCTCTCTCTCTCTCTCTCTCTCTCTCTCTCTCTCTCTCTCTCTCTCTTGGATTAAACAGACTAAATTCATACATTTTAATCTCCAAATTCAGGAAAGTTAAGGTTTCAACAGCTCATATGCCTTTAAAGTATGAGCGGACTAATACTCTTCTTGGACTCCTCCGACAGTGGGCATGTAAAAGAGCCGGCAGATCTACTTTTGTACAGGCTCTATGGTGGACATTAGAGGTTGAACAGGCATGGAAGTTTAAGAGAGCTGCAATAAAGCGTTTAAAGAAAGTACGACAGAAAGCCCCAAGCTCACAGGAGGAGTTGGAGTTCGCAAAAAAGATAAGAACGATAAGATAGAGATTTTCAAGCGATGTGCGGCTGAGACTGAAAAAAAAGCAAAATAGGAGCATTTTATTGTTGAGATTGGGGGCGATAAGACTTTGGGAAAGTTTGGGAAGCTTTATAGGCACATGTTCAATAAAGATCGGCCCAGCTCAGTGAGAACAGTTCATAGAGATGACGGTATGCTATTAACCACAAAGAGAAGGGGAAGGGGCAAAGGTTTTCCTGAAGAGGTTTATATAACAGACCGCAATGATCGAGATAACAGAGATACAGTTATAGAAGATCTGGCAGCCATCCTGAAGAACAAACATAATGTTGACATCATACGTGTTTTGAAAAAGGCGAAAGACACTGCAACCAGGCCCGACGGGTTTAGATATTCCAACATGAAAGACATGAGTGATGCAGACCTGGTAAAGATGACTGCTTGTTTCAACCAGAGCATTAGGACAGTTTTCAGTTCCAAAAGAGTGAATGCACGCCCAACTTAACTTCCTAAGCCTGGCAAAAATCATTCAACACTCGGCGGCTAAAGGATCATAAGCCAAAAAAACACTTTTGTAAAGTACTGGAGAAGATAGTGGCAGGTAAGCTACAAGAATTATTGAAACAGAGGCGTCTCCTTCCATGAGGATTGGGAAGTTAGCGGCCAGGGAAGGACACATGGTCAAATTCAGCCACTTTTCAAAGGTTTCCAGAACAAATAGGAAACGGTGGCAGTGGCACTTGATTTAGAAGATGCTACAACAGAGTCATATACATTATCTTGGATGATAGCGCTTATGGAGAAGGGAGTCTATCCTTGGTTTGTGAACTGGATAGCAGCCTTTTTTTTTTTTTTACTTCGCTGAGTAGATCTCCGCCTGGGTTTATGTACCCCTGAACCATGTATTATAGCTCCAAGACTACCACAGAGATCTGCACTGTCCGCTGTACTTCATTGATTTCACGAGCAAGATCGCATACCTGAACGCACCTGAGTTGGAAGAATATTGACTTTTGCAGATAATGTTCTCGTATATAGGAAGGCAAGAGATGTAATCAAATAGCTAGGAATCACTTTGACAAAAATGTGTCTTTCAATGATCACAAAAAGGGAGTTGTGACAAAGACTCAAAAATGTCTTCAATGCATTAAAGATTATGGCTGCCATGGACATGGAGCATAAAATGCTGTTCACACTTTACCAGCATTTAATTTTCTCCGTGACTGATTATGGATTCGGGTTACTCACTGTCTCGAAGAGTCAGCTAGAGAAACTGGTTAGAATACAGAATGAAGCTATGCTGGTGATCCTATGATGTCCAAGAGACACCCCGATAGTGTGCATGGGATACATCCTTGCATTGCCGACAATTGCAGAGAGGCTAAAGGGTAGCCGAGGACAAAGAACAGCCTCAGTATGAAGCTGAGGCTGCAGAAAAAGGTCAGAGGCTGAAAAAGGGGGACATCATGGATGGCTCAAGAAAAAGACACAATAAGACAAGTATGCATGCTGGAGAACACTAGGCGAGGAGAGGAGTGGGTTAGAGTACCAAAGAAAAAATCTGACCTGTGTAGAATTATGATCACAATGGGCTGGGTGTGCAGAGAGTAGAAATCCAACAGTTGATTCATGACATTTCACGCCGAGGTGATCTGGTTATCTATACAGATTGTTCATTGTTGAGAGGAAAGAGAAGTGCTAAGTGGTTTGTAGCGAAAGCAAATATAAAATATTTAGTCCAAGACAGCATAGGATACGACACCACACAATCTTGCATGAGAATGGAGGTAATAGCAGTAACTGCAGCTCTCCGGTGGCTAGAGAGCAAGATGCATATACATGTCGTAATTGTAACAGACTCTGAAAGCATGCTAAAAAAATGTGAAGACAGGGATGCTTCCAGCAGAGTTTCTAGCTTCACTGCAAAGGTCAAGGGCAGTGAGCATACTTTGGATCTTTTCTCCAGGGAATGCCGGCGTGGTGGATAATGAACAGGCAGACAGATTGGCTGGATCTGTACCACTGGGTGGTGAACTGATACATGACAAGGTAGATGTGGTGAAGCCCCTTTTGTTATCAAGCAATGGAATTAGTAGAGAAACAAGATTATAATGGCCCTGAGAGAGTGAGGCAACTGGGTGTAACCAGAGGGTCTGGCCGGCTCACCACACTCAAAGGAAAGGCAAGACGGACATATAACTAGATTGTGACTGGTACCGTCAGTAGTGGAACTATGCCCTGGCTGCTGAAGATAAGGATGGAGCACGCATGGGAATGCCCCCAGTGCTATGATAGCAATGCTTGACTCAACTCAATTTTTACGTGCGCAATAATGCACACGGGGCTTCCGATCTCACTACCCATAGACCAGCGGGAATTACTAAAAGTCCAAGTCCACGTGAAAAAAACCCAGCCCTTACCGGGGATTGAACTCGGAACCTTTAGCACTCAAGGCGGACACCATGTTTGCGACCTCGCAGACCGTCTTTAATGTTATATTGTGTAATGTTTTTATTTAGACTTTGAAGGTATATGTAGTACACGGAAACTAACTATAGCCACTATTTACTCTGCCAGCTACAGGAAATTCATCACATGCAGCCATAGTCCGAGCCATCACGAGTAGGTACGGCAAGTGGCCTCTGGCCTGTGGTGCTAACTGCAACGTGACAGATTACAACCTGGAAAAGTTTCTGATCGAAGCGATGCAGCTTGGCGTGTACCCCTTATTTAGCCTGGATGCACAAGACAAACTGCACTTCGCCAGTCCTGAAAAGATGCAAGGGAAGAGAGTTCTACACGTGAGTGAGAACAAGAGTTTATATACATTAGTCCGCAAGTGGATCGTTACATAAAGTGAGAAGCGAGTTGAAGAGATGGAGATGGGGAAGGGAAAGGTGAAGGGGGTGGAATAAACATAAAGACAAACATTCTTTGTTTAAAAATTATTGTCTTTCGATGGTGCTGAGATAATACTAAAATAGAGAGAGAGAGAGAGAGAGAGAGAGAGAGAGAGAGAAAAAGAGAGAGAGAGGAGAGAGAGAGAGAGAGAGAGAGAGAGAGAGAGAGAGAGAGGGGAGGAGGGGGAGAGAGAAATAAACGAGCCCTTTTATAAACATTTATGTATCGTACATTGTGCAAGTACTTACAAGTGAACAGTCGAAATTATCTGAGTATCAAAGGACCCCACTGTTGCCACTGGCACATTGAGCAGAGAGGGCTAGACCAAAAACTTTGGTCTATAGACATTGTGGTACCATACTGTTAGCTGTTCCTTTTGTGGTTCTTTTTGGCTGATTTCACAGATGAAATAAAATTTAACATCAAGCGGTTAGATTAATGTGGTTAAGTATATGAGGTGAGAGCTAAAGTAACGTTTTTCGCCATTCTTGCCTCGTCGTTCCCTTCCCATTCTTGTCTCGTCCGTTCCCTTCCCATTCTTGTGTCGTCGTTCCCTTCCTATTCATGTATCTTCGTTCCCTTCTCATTCATGCCTCGTCGTTCCCTTCCCATTCATGTCTCTTCGTTCTTTTCCCATTCATGTCTCGTCGTTCCCTTCCTTTTCTTGTGTCGTCGTTCCCTTCCTATTCATGTCTCTTCGTTCCCTTCCCATTATTGTGTCGTCGTTCCCTTTCTATTCATTTCTCTTCGTTCCCTTCCCATTCATGTCTCGTCGTTCCCTTCCCATTCATACCTCGTCATTTCCTTAACATTCATTCTCGTCTTTCCATTTCCATTCATGCCTCGTCGTTCCCTTTCCATTCTTGTCTCGTCGTTCCCTTTCCATTCTTGTCTCGTCGTTCCCTTCCCATTCTTGTCTTGTCGTTCCCTTACCATTCATGCCTCTTTGTTCTCTTTCCATTCATGCCTGGTCGTTCCCTTCTCATTCATGACTTATCGTTCCATTCCCATTCACACCTCTTCGTACCCTTACTATTCTTGTCTCGTCGCGTCGCAGGGCATCTCTTATGTTGTGGGGGCGTTATGATAATATTTTTGGTTCGCATTTCGCTCAGCTCATATTATGTGTGTGGGATGTTGTGATATCGTGAGTCTCTTTGAGGTGCCGCAGGGGCCTGTGTACAAGAAAAAAGTAGCCGCAGGGGCTACTATTCGCAAGGATTGAAACTTGGCAGTGTTTGTATTTCTACCTTCGTTGGCGGAGCGAGACAGAGAAGGCACTGACAAGGAACGCATGAATAGAGAAATATCGCAATTTCCATACTCTAAAACCGTCGGGCTGGTAGCTGAATGTAAAAAAAATCACACGAGTGAGCGGCGAGAGGACGAGAAGAGAGAGAGAGCGGTTAAAGCGTTGACAATAAAGAAAACATGACACCCCCCGCAACATAGGAAATGCCCTGCGACACGACATGACATGAATTGGGAGGGGATTTACTCTCAATCTGCGGGAAAAAGTTACTTGCATCTAGATGAGAAATCTTGACAATTTATTGACAACTGTGACAAGTATCTATAACTGATAGTTTCGGTTGGCTTGTGCAGTTTTTAATAAGATTCGCTGGAAGTACGGATGTCGCGCTTCGTGCAACATGAGACACAAAACCATCTAAGCAAAATCTCGGTGCAATGAGTATGATTTCATTGGAATTTAAATTTCTCAAACTTTAAACCTTGGCGTGAAATAACAACATAACAGAGTAAATAAAATAAATCAAACAAAAACATTTTGTTGTCATTTCCTGAATGTTTATTCTTGTTTGTTGTCATGTGACGCATTTTGTTACCCTGGCTGTTGGTGTAGACCTGGTGTTCTTATTTGCCGTGTATTCAAGAAATTCATTTATTTGTGCTGTTCGCTGCTTCTTCGACTTGTAAAACAGCCATTCAGTCATTTGTTACTGGGTACAAATGTAAACGGTAATAGATGCCATGTTACATTGAGACTGACAAGAAAAGAATTGCTGTTTTTCAGGAAATCCCCAACGAGAGAAATACCTCATTATATTTACAAATAATAACATGTGTGCACCTGAATACACGTGCCAGCATCATGTTCTTTATGTTTCTAATAGACCGGCATGTGTTGACACATTTACAATCTCTCCTAGCATTTATCAGTTCGTACGCTGACACTTTCCCAAGCGATACACAAAGCTGTAAAGAATCATCTTTCATTGTATTTTTTTTTATCTCTGTCTTCGCATATTTCTATTGTCATAACCAATGCATTTATTTGTGGGATATAATGTGGCAAATTAAATTAGATTTTTGTTCTCCTAATTTATAGTCTTTTCGAATTATATCTTAAATCATACTCTCTTCTGAATATTTCTTTAGTCATAGTCTCTTCATTATGTACCTTAAGTCATAGTCTCTTTGGGATATCTCCTTAGTCATAGTCTCTTTGGGATATCTCCTTAGTCATAGTCTCTTTGGAATATCTCCTTGTCATAGTCTCTTTGTGATATCTCCTTAGGCATAGTCTCTTTGGGATATCTCCTTAGTCATAGTCTCTTTGGGATATCTCCTTAGTCATAGTCTCTTTGGGGTATCTCCTTTGTCGTAGTATCTTTTGGATATCTCCTTAGTCATAGTCTCTTAGGGATATCTCCTTAGTCATAGTCTCTTTGGGATATCTCCTTAGTCAGAGTCTCTTTGGGATATCTCCTTAGTCATAGTCTCTTTGGGATATCTCCTTAGTCATAGTCTCTGTGGGATATCTCCTTAATCATAGTCTCTTTGGGATATCTCCTTAGTCATAGTCTCTTTGGGATATCTCCTTAGTCATAGTCTCTTTGGAATATCTCCTTTGTCATAGTCTCTTTGGGATATCTCCTTAGTCAAAGTCTCTTTGGAATATCTGCATTGTCTGTTCGAATTTTTTTTTTCAAGCTCTAGTCGCTTATGAACACCTGCGATCGATTGTTTTTCTGTACAACTAAAGACGATCTCTTATTTCACATGTCCATTTGACCAGCAGTTCAGCTCGATTTTCTCAAATGCCTGCTCATAGAGCGTCTGCACCATAAATATGGCCAGAAATACATATCATTGCGAAACTTACTTGGTCAAAATTATTGTGTAATTTTCTCGCTCGTAAAATAAATGAAAGACCAGACCACTCACAGTACACAAATTTGTCACCGTAGATGTCTCCATGATAAATAGTTTTATGCCGTCCATTTGTATCTGGGATATGCTCATGATAAATACTATTCATATTTTGTTTCTAGTTTTTTTTTTTTTTTTTCAAATTTGAAACGAAACAAAATATTGTTTTCAAGTATATTTTTTTCTCGGCTGCCTCCAGATTATTCCACCTGAGCTGACTTTGAACAGAGAAATCTACGCATCTTTTAGCCAGGAACCGGAGTATCGCCAGATTTATGCAAATACAATATTGTCGTCTGCTCGGAAATTCGGCATTGTTGACATCAATATAGCTAAACAAGATGCTCTGGACATCATAAAAGTCGAAGAAACAATTAGCGAGGTTAGTACTTGTATTTATTCAGGAATGTTGCCAAGTGTGTCATTTTCTCGAGTGCCCGTTTCCTAAAAACAGCTTAGAGATCGCACGATTGTTCACTTTAGTGCATTTGTAGTACCGACAGTAGAGAAACGTTTTTCTAACCCTGGGACAGTGGCTCTATCGTGTTTTCTCAGGCAGACGCGAAAATCTCCTCTTCCCTTCTCTCCATTTTCCTCTTCTGTTTTCCTCTTCCTCTTGATGATATTGAAATGAGCAGGGTAACAGATGACGTAATTATAAACGGTGTAAAAGTGTTTTTGATACAATATGAGCAAAAGATCAATTCCAAGTCAGTAGGTAGTGGGCGTGGGGAGGGGGACAGTGTCACATACTGCTCGCGTCACGTGCCTAGTTAAGGATTTCTCCTAATGAATCAACAGTACTCTGAAATAGTTATCAATGTTGGAATGTCGGCTCGTAATGGTCTAGGCGGAATCCCGGAGCCACAATACACATCCAACCTATTCTCGGGGTGAGGCGACACAAGTTACGGCACTACAAAATATATACTCCAAGGCGCACCTTGGCCGGACATCATCACTACTACAAAGAAGTAGCCCTCATACTAGATAGTCTATTATCACAGTCATGTTAACACAGAATAAAATCCACTATAATAATAATACACACACTCCAGACAGCTAAGGACAGTGAAGAATGGACACTAAATCAACACTGAAAAATTCCAAAGACATGTAATAAGTTCAACATATACCTATATAAATCAGGAAAAAGGAATTCCGCAGAATCAATGACATTAAGAAACCACAGACACATTAGATATTACTGGCATAATGATGTCCCAGAGAGCAGCCATAATCATCATGGCACATGTTAGAATAATGAATCCAGGAACCTGGCACTGAGTAATGATGAACTTATCTTCCTCTGAGTCAGGTCCACAGCAACACCTGCATCACACCAACTGCGACGTCTGGAACAAAGTCACTGGACTGGTTAGCGCCTCCGCATCTCAGAAACTGCACATTGAATCTCTCAAGCTGACTAAAATAGTCTGATTTTGTCGAAAAAAACATCCACTTGTCTGACAGTTAGGCACACACTTGTCACCACATATGGCAGGCACCTCGGGCTTCTCCCGGTGGTTATCTCGCGATGGATCTCTCCCTCTGTATACACTGGTCGCTATCTTGCCGTCTGTACAAAGCTGCTGGCAGGACCCATGGTGCTATCTTATGGCTGCTGGTGGCAAAGAAGAGCTGGTGGCTTTCAAGCTGATGAAGTTATAGACTGTTGATTAACTGCATGGCTTCCAAGGAGATATCATCCCAAGCTTTTTGGAAATGTCCTGCGCGCAAAGGCTTCGTTTCTTGGGGATAGAGATGAGAGCCAAAGCACTGAAAGTCCTGTCTCGTTGGATATCAAGTAGGGAATTTGGAGAACATTTAGTGTTACTCTAAAAAAAAGTAGAGCGAAGATTCCTACTCCCATGTTGTGATTTGGAGCAATAACACAAAGAATCTCCAACTTCTAACTGTAAGTTTGAAAATGAAGGCATACCAAGAGATTCAGAACATTCAGAAATATATATTATGTCATAAAGAAGTGTCAATATATAAGAGGGACTATATACCCACACGGACGAGATCACATTTCAATGTGACCTCATCTCCAAGGGGACGACAGGATCAAAAATAGTTCAAGATAAAGGGGTGGTTCAGGCTGTTACGCGACAGACAGTAGTACAGAATAAAACATAATTGGAGCTGCAGTCAGGATAACCAGGATCAACAATCGTTACATCAACCAGAAAGAAAATGGGAGTTTTTAGCTTTAAAATGCTTGGCAATATATTCAGGAGGAGATCGGAACACTTATGGTACTGTCCGATGTTCGATGAAGATGATTTTTAAAATGAACAATGAAAAATGCACAACTTTACTCTCAATGTCCTTACTGTTTTTTCCTTCTTCGTTTCACCGCTCAGTAACTGTACTTGTGAAACCATTAACTTGTAAGACTTTGTACGATAAGGCTAAAGAGCTACATCAACGTCACTGATTCTGAGAAGGCCAGACAAATACCAAATAAAGATCTAGATTTTGCAGATAATAATGTTTCGCTAAGTAAAAACAGAAAAGACTTCCAAAGGCCGCCAAATGGCCCGCAGCTGAAATACAACCGGGTATCTGGGAGTTACAAAATCGTCTATGCAATGCATAAGCCACATTCCCTGACAATTAAAATATTCTTCTTCGGTATTCCGCACCCTTTAGGTTAATTGCTGCAGCCCTGTAGGTTCACTGCTGCAGATTCCATTTATCTCTCTAGTTGGTTTCCTCTTTCCAACTGTTAAAACGAAGTGTGTCTGGATTGATTGATTGATTGATATCTCTCACTGTCTTCTTGGTCTGCTTCGCGATCTATGACCATTTAGCTCTCTTCTAAATACCGTTTTTACCTCTCTATCATCTGGCATTTTCTCAATATGCCCTAGCCATTTTAGACTAATAGCTCTCATGATGCCAGTGATCAATTGTGATTTAAACAGATTGTGAATTCATTGTTGCTTCTCACTCTCCGTTACCCGTTGCTTGCATGTTTGTGACGTGTTAACCGTTTGATGTTTTTATGTTTGACTTATGTTAGCGACAGGTAGCTTCACGTTAGTGTGTTAGTCTGACGGTGGAATCATTCAAGTGTTCGTGGGTGGACACAGGTATTCTATATGATAGTGTCAGGTAGGTTTTTTATAATAATTTGTACTAGTACTCATTGATTTATTTCGCATTGTTGTAGCAAGGTGGTTCGCGAAAGCGTTTGTCTGGTAAAGTGACATGGTCTGTTCACTTACATTATCCAGAGCCAACTGGACAACAGTCCAGTATAAAGTGTAGAAGCGTAGAAAAGAGCTTGGATCTGAGGCTTTGAGTTCGAACCCAGGTAATGCCTAAACCAACAGATGGTGAACATTTGGGGTTGGGTTGCGAGCCACCTATGTGATAAACTGTCCACTGCTTGTTGTAACTTATTAAAAAAAAAAACTGACGTGTATGCTCTATCGGTATTAGGTTTAGTTGTGTTGTAACGATAGACATTTTGTGTCACGAACCTACACAAGAACCATACGCCTTTTCAGCAGTAATGAGGTTCTTAACAAGCCCTAATACTCACACGGTGAAATACATGTGTGTATAGTATACATGTGTTTATAGTTGTGTGAGTGGATGAGTGGGGTACTGGGTTCTCGAAAGGATGGATGGTAAGAAGTTGAAAGAACAGGTTATTGGGATTAAAATAATGTGCAGTTCTACGTTTGATAATGTAGTTTGTCTGGTGTCTTTGCTCGTATCGTGTGCTTTATTTTCAGCTGCACGCTCAGTTCGAAATGCAGTACTCAACGTCAGAGCAACAACTAAATACACTAGATGGATACTATATACCGGTACGCGTTCTGATTTGTGTGTGTGTGTGTGTTTTTAAAAAAATGCTTTTTTCTTATCCCTGTGGATTTTGGGACCTATCGGTTAGAATAGACCTATTGCACACAAACAAATATGTGCTACAAGATGACTAATTAGAAAGCTTCAACAGTCGGCAAACTAGTAAGTCAGATCTGTAAAACGGATGTGCATCATATAAGCGAACAGTCAAAACTTTCCTAGTGAAGTTTACAGCCGGTCAACGTTAAGAAGGAGGAGAAGCAGAAGAAAGAAAAAGCTGTTATCTATGAATATTGTGGATTCGTAGAACTACTGCCCCGTCTAAATTATGGGTGCATAGTTTAAGCGACCCCTAAAACTGGTCGTTGAGTTGATGACTTTCCGATTGCGTTTACTCTCAGTGGGCAACCGGTCGTTGTGCAGAGAAGCAGTTTGGGACAAGACTAGTAAACTCATAAACACTACAAGAAGTGAAGAGGTGAATATGTACAAAAGCAGACATAGTGATACCCTCGCGCGTAAGTTTCTTACTTCAAGAGGATTTGTTAGCGAGAAAGTGAGATTTTAAACTGTATGATAGAATTATGTGCTGGTAAACGCAATGCAAACCCCACACTATACATGTGAACATTTGAGTTTCAAGCAACTCCTTTGCCTTTGCTGGTTTACATATACATCCTATACTTTTATAAACTGTTATGACCTGTCCAGTGAACAAGCCCAACCTACTTCTATCTGACTATTTAACACCTTCTGTCACAGTGTTAGCATATTTACTTTTTGGCACCTGTCCTCTTCTTTATACAACGCTCCTCTACCTCTACAAATAGAGAAAAAGTATGGCTGCGGCTATCAGGTCGACCTATATCGTAATAAATGATCATTTCTGGTCTCACCGCAGTCAACTGCTGCTCTTTCACCGTGCCCTACTTGCAGTTTCATGGTCATAACCTGATTCGAACAAATGCCAACGTCTCTCAGACAACTAATAAATATATTATTATACGTGGTCCATTACTCCAGGCCCCACCCTATTAGCTCTACCTGCAAGCCAGTCAGCTCAATCATTTCCTCTAACATTTGCATTTCCTGAGGCGTTAGGACGATTCCCCAAGTACTAGTGGCTTGCATAATGGTAACCCTTCAGTGATACTGACTGCATCATTGAATAATCATTACTACTTTATCCTGATTTTTCATATGCCCATTAAGATGCTCAACTGGACGCACTTTATCAGCTCTCTAGCGACACTGCCCAACATCGGGATCACTGAGTTGTCATTAAATGAGAGTGTGTTTCTAGTTCATCATCAGCCGCTGAATGCAACATTGAAGTATTTCAAGGGGCTGCCGTTGAGGTAAAATTACCACATCCGCACTCTCACAAAACAATTCACACAAATCAGCATCCCCCTCCCCCACGCACGCACGAGCACACACACACACACACACACACACACACACACACACAGACAGAGAGAGAAATAAAGACAAAAGTCACATAAAGACATATTTCAGAGAGAAAGACAAGGTACACAGACAGATAAAGCTAAAAACAAACAGATATAGTAAATAGATAGACATACACAAAAACAAAATACATACGTACGTACGTAATGTAAACACACACATATATGCGAGCTCACACACCGCATGAACACATACATACATTCATAATGCATACATACATACATACATACATACACAAATATACACACACATACATATATATTTATATATATACACACACACACACACACACACAGATATTGCACAATTTATTGTGTGGCTAATTTCGCTGTATATCGTCAGATGCAAACTACAGTAACAATTGATTAACACGAAACACGTAAATGAAACCATTGAGCTGAAACACAAAATTGACTACATTCACAAAACTGTTTCACGACGGCAATTGCAAGGCGAAAAGCATGTCTTTCTGTCTGCTTAAATCTGGATTAATTCGGTTAATAACCGAAGCTTCCGCAAACTTCAGTAATCTACGGTTGGCCAAAGTAAACGTAATTCAACTTGTGTCATCTTTGTTTTGATATGCCCAGAATTTAGAATATGGGAAGCAACTGCTGATGGTGATTTCTTTTTTTTTTTTTTTTTTTTAGACTAGAAACCTGATTCATTGTGGTTGCGTTACGGAAGCGAAAATTAGGAAAGTAATAAAATCAGTTTTGGGAGGTAAATTTATCAGCGAAGCTACCGCCAAGATGCTTTCTCCGTGTGGCTCACAAATACTGCATCTATGTGGTCTTCCAAAAGTTCACAATCCTGGAATGCCCATTAGGCCCATCCTGTCGTTGACAAATGTAGCTCTACGTCTGACTGAATGGCTAGCGGAAATGCTAAAACCAATACGGCAATTATTTGAGCCCAAAATACTCAGAGATTCATTTGAAATGGTAGAATTACTAGATACAATGAATATAAATCAAACGTACATGCCATCAATGGATGTAGCATCTCTATTTACGAACGTCCCCTTAGAAGAATCTGAGAAAATTATATGTGACCGTATAGGAAGCAAAAAGCTGCAGCTGGGCTTACCCACTTCAAAACTGGAACTTTTACTGTTGTGCATATCTATTATCGTTTCAGTTCTCTTAATTAGTCTTACTGGCAAATTGACGGCGTAGCTATGGGAAGCCCTCTGGATACTATTCTAGCTGACATGTTCATGGCACACCATAGAGGAACAAATGTTGATTGATATCGACACTCTGGTATTTTACCGACGTTTTGTGGATGACATTTTTATCGTCGCTACTAATAGGCAACAGGCAGCGCCATTTCACACCAAAATGAACCAAAACACACAAAAACATCAATCTTCCCCCATCATGAAAGTATCAACGCCTTGGTCTTTTTAGACATTTTAATTAGACTTAAAGATGATGACTCTATAGGAAGGTCAGTTTATCTTAAAGATACTTGACAAGCCATTCACCAATTTTAACAGTTTTGCACGAATGCAATACACGCTTAGCCTAGTGCAGACAATATTTAACCGCGCTATAAAGTTTTACTCCAGCGATACGCTACAGAAAGGAGGCATATAAAAAATGGATGTAATCACAATCACATTAAGATTATGTACATTACAGATTAGTAAGAGAAGCGAAACGCAAAATTAAAACATCTAAAGACCGGTCTTAAAGAAATTATGGTCAACAGATGGCTACCCTCAGCAAGAACTCCCCTAGAGAATTTTTTAAACATGTAAAAATAATGAGAGAAAGAGACATAAGCTACAACCCAACAACTATCAACAAAAACAAGAGAGGCATACCTCAATTTAGTCCACAACAGAGGTTGGCAAGGGGCAGAGTATTTTCACGAACTTCTCAACCCTGCAGGCAACTTAGACAATTTTAACTTTGTACCTCAAAGCTGCAAACAAAAGGAACCAAATTTCACAGCAGCGGAAGTAAGAGCAGTTTTACAGAACAGCCCCAGAAACAAGGCACCAGGTCTGGGTTGAATTAATACAGAAGGGATCTAAGCATGCGGAGAAGCGGGTGTTAAATAGCTTAATAGAATTTTTAATGTAGCTTGGAAAGAAAGAAAAATCCCAGCTAATAGTACTGTTATGGGGGGGGGGGGGGGAGAACACGAGTGCCCCGAGTGCTGTGATGTCGATTCTTAATTCAACATTCAACATTCAACTTTCGGGGAGATGTTATGCAACTTTTCGATGACGCGCTCAAAACAGCAGTCAGCCCACTCTTTTAACGCAGCCATGCATCTTATCAGCTTCAAAACCACCGCAATTCCTACGCCACAAGTTAAAGAGGCTGTGTCGACGTAAGCCAAATCTAATTTACCAATTTAAATGAACATATAACACTGCATCTGTGGGCAGAACTGATCGACGACTGAAAAAAAGGGTTGCTGAAACATTTTCGCTGTGGGTGATAGGAGCAATGCAAAACACCAAAAACAACTCAGCACCAGTGAATCGGTACTGGTCGGAAAAAAATCCAGCATAAGCAGTCGCATTTGTCTCTCTGTCGTCGGTTTTAGATGTTAAATGGACTGTCCTGAATGACCATGGGAGTGATCACCTACCATGTTCAGTCTTGATTTCTAAACGCAGTTAGTTTAGGTTTGGTAGAGCACGCAAAAGGAGACTAACAAACTACTTGGACGCCTCAGACGGGGAGCATGCAACATAACTGCCAGAACTAATTTTATACAGCTCTATGGTGGACTCCAGAAGTAGTACAGGCGTGGAAGGCAAAGAGAGCCGCAGTGAAGCAGCTAAAAAAAATGTACGAAAGACACCTTCAAGCTCATGAGAGGAAGTGGAGATGGCAGAGAATGTGAAGAAAGATAAGGTGGAGGTTTTCTAGCGCTGTGCTGCAGAGGCCAAAAGAGCAAAGTGGGAAACTTTTGTGAATGATATGGGAGGCGATAAAACATTGGGGAAATTCTGGAAACTGCAAAGGCAGATGCAAAGAAAAGATCGGCCTACGACAGTCGGAACAATTTGTAGAGACGATGGTGTGCGTGTGACAACAGACAGGGAGAAAGGTGCGGCTTTTCTCCATAGCTTTATAGCTCAGGCAGATCATAAAGATGTAGACAACAGGGATGCAGTTAGAAAGGAGTTGGCTGGCACCCTGAAGAATATGCATTATGAAGACATGATACAAGTGGAAGCTACAAGAATTTTTGAAAAGCATGAAGCTTCTCCCAAGAGGTCTGGGAAGCTACGGCCAATTGGACAAATGCAGCCACTTTTGCTTTTAACGTCTATGAAGGGTTCCAGAAGAGACAGGAAACAATGGCGATAGGACTGAAGCTCGATGATGCTTATAACAGAATGAGATATGACATCGTAATGACTGCAATGAAGGAGAAGGAGGTCAGTCCATGGCTGGTGAATTGGGTTGCAGCTGTCCTGTATTCACGTCGGGTTGCTCTCCGACTGAGCTCATGGAGTTGGAAGGATACTGACCTTTGCGGATGATATACTTGCATATAGGCAGGGGGAAGAGAGGGAACAAACAGCCAGGCAGCTACAAGCGACAGTAGACAAAGTGACTGAGTGGTGTACAGAAATGAGGGCTGTCGTCCACTCTGAAAAGGCGTCTGTTTTGTGGTGTTGTCTGGACAACAGAATCGTTAAAACTAATGTCCCAAGTTTCACGATAGATGGTAGAAACGTCAACAGAGAAAGCAAACTGAAGTATCTGGGAATTACATTTGACAGGAGCCGGTCATTTAAGGACCATGTGGAGAGTGCACTAAAGACTATGGCTGCAATTGACATAGAACAGAAAATGCTTTTCACACTGTATCAGCACCTGATCCTGTCAGTGGTGGATTATGGTCTGGGACTGCTTACCGTTTCAAAGAGTCAGATCGACAACTAGAGCGCACCAGAGACACCCCAGTGGTGTGTATGCGATACATCCTTGGTTTGCCGACGGTTGCAGGTAGGCACAAAGCGCTGCAGGCAAAGTCATTTCTCAGGGTAGCTGCAGTCACAGACCCACCTCTGCATGAAGCTCTGGGTGCAGTTAAGTGACAGCGGCTGATAAGAGGGAGGTCATGGATGGCTCAGGCAGAAGACACAATCAGGTTTGCATCCTTGAGAACATTAGGCAAGGAGAGGAGTGGGTCAAAGTGCCACCTGAACAGTCAGACTTGTGTAGAGTCATAATCAAACTGAGCCGGGAATGCAGAGACTGGCCAGCAGGTGCCACAGAGGTGGAAATTCAGCTATTAATTCAAAAAATGCTCGCTTAGAGGATTTGATCATTTACACAGGCGGTTCAGTGTCAAAAAGCAAAAGAAGTGCTTGGGACTTTCTTAGCAAACGTTAATGGTCGACGTTTGATGCAGGAGAGCCTAGCATATGATACCACAACATCCAGCTTAGGTATGGAGGTAGAGCGGTCACTGCAGCTTTCCGCTGGCTAGAGAACACGACACACACACACACACACACACACACACACACACACACACACACACACACACATCGTGATTGTAACTGATTTAGAAAGCATGCCGAGGAAGACCAGAGCAGGTATGCCTTGTGCAGAGTGGCATGATTCGCTGCGGAGGACACGAGTGAGGAGTATTGTCTGGATTTTTTTTACCGGTCACGCCAGTGTGTTGGGAAATTAACAGACGGAGAGACTGACTGGCTCTGCACAACGTGGTGGATTACTGATACATAATAAGGCAGACGTGGTTAGTGCCTTGTGGGAGAGCGTGTACAGTTCGGAGGAGCAGATGGATCACCACAGTCTGGTGAGATTGATGCTGTTAGGGGTGACGAGAGGTTCTGGCAGATGCTCGAGGCCCAGAAGAAAAGCATGACGGACGTTTAATCAGAATGCTACTGGCACTATTAGTATCTGAATTCTTCGCTGGCTGCTGAAGATGGGGACGGAGCGCTTATGGCAATGCCCCGAGTGCTGTGATGTCGGTTCTTGAATCAAATCAAATCAAATTCTAAATTCTGGGCACATTGTAACTAAGAATGATATATTTCAAATTATTTTCACATCGGCCAGCACTAGATTAATATGGACGTTTGCGGAAGATTCGGCTATCAACCGGATTCATCCAGATTTATGTAGACAGAAAGGCATGACTTTCACCTTTCAGTTACTTTGGTGAAACATACATTTGTGAATGTAGTCAGTTTTGTATTTCAGTTTAAAGGGTTCATTTACTTGCTACATGTTATTCAATTGTTAATTTAGTATGCACCTGACGAGATACAGCGAAATATGTCACGCAATAAATTGTTTGTGTCTTCTTGATTCAAATTCACAGCGGGGAAACATTGCTTTGACGCACACACACACACACTCATACACACACACACACACACACACATACATATATATATATATATATATATATATATATATATATATATATATATACATGCATGCATGCATACACACATACATACATACCTACGTGTATAAATGCTTACAAACAAACAAACATTCACAACAAACTTGTTGTGTTCGTCTACAACTTGCATAATCTCTACAGGACACAAGTTAACTATATTATTTGGAGATCTGTAGACAGCCTGCAAAATATTCTTATTGATTCCGGCGAGAAATTCGAAACTTTCTTGCAGCAGGTAAATTAACATCGCAAATGTGTCTAATTAAGTGCGTGCGCGCTCGAGTGTGTGCGTCTGTGTGTGTGCGTGTGTAAACATTTGTGAATGAAAAGACATAAATATCTGCATTGCTTGACCACACTGATGTAGTGAGACATGAGCACTGACTTCATCCAGGATTTTATTGATCATGTAGGAACCTATGGTTTTAAACAGCCAGTAGATCAACAATTTTTGAACAGAAGATAGCTTTTCAGTCATTCGGTAGCAAATAAAGTAGTTTAATGGCTCCCTATTGATTTCTTCTTTCCGATTCTTCTGTGAAGTTAATCCATTCTGTCCAAGTTGAAACTTTCACCATTTCTACCATGTAGCAATTATTTAATTTATCAAGGTCCAAGGATTTTACCACAAAATGCACACTTACACAGGAGTCGCGGTTATGTGTCTAGCGGCTACACGCTCCCCTGCGGATCTAAAGGTGATGGGTTCAAATCGGAATGGAGTCGGAATTTTTTTTTTCTGCAAAAGTTACATTGGCATCCATGTCGACCAGACCTTGAGCTAGTATCAATTACAATTATGGGAAGTAAAGGCGACTGATGTGACGCTAACTACATCACCTATTGAGAACAGATTGCTCTATAAATATAGTTCTGGCCTTAGGAGGGAAAAAGTTGCTTTAACAACGTTCTTAATTTACCTTGACATGGGTGGGGAGGCGACAGCTAGTTTACAGTCAGTGGGAACTACTGGCAGATCGGACAGACACTTCATGAGCTGTGTGAATTATTACAAAGATTACGAGAAGCCCATTGTCAATAGTTAGTTAGTCTTTCCTCTTGTGTCGAGTGCGGCACATAGGGCAGAGGTCATGACTCTCCATGCATGGCGGTTCGTTGCAATCTGTTGTAGGTCTTGGATGTTTGAGTCGCCCATGAGCGAGCCTTCCCTGATGATAGTTCTACGTAGTTTCCCTTGTTCTTCCACGAGATCTTTTCCCCTGTGGTGTTTAAATGAGGGCTTGGTAAGGAAGTCTTGATTTATCCATTCTAAGGGCGTGGCCGACATAGTTCCAGCGGCGTTTTCGTATAAAATTAGACACATACTCTTGCCTGGATTCTTGCCTTATTTGTGTATTGGTTTGGAAACCTAACCATTTGAAATTTAGTATTCTTCTAAGACATTTTTTTTTTCAAAACTGTCTAATTTTGTGTGTAGAGTTTTCGTTGATTTCCAGCTCTCGCATCCATAGGTTAGTACTGGAATCACAAAAGAATATCAATAGCATTGTCAAAATTTGACGTGGCACACCTCTGCAGAAGTTTTGTCTATTCAGTTATTTCAATGGACACCAGGTCAGACTATAGAGAACGAGTTTGCATGGTCCAAAGTTTATGTGTGTTGTGTATGTAAATAAACCTGGAAGACCTTCTTGTTCCGTTTAACTAGCACACTTGAAAGACTCTCGACTATTAGAGGAGTGTGTGGTTACTGGTTAAATTGCCCTGATCACAGTTGTCCGTCAGTTTTACAGTCATATGGATCTTTGCAAGAACGCCGTTCTCAACCTCCCATGTTCAACAACGTGTCACACTAGGAAAAAAATTCGGATATTTCTCACTTAATTTAGTCGGCTACCTTTTATACAGATTGGTCGTCATCTTTTATGTTACAGACTGTCTTATACATGATTAATCCAGAGAAAACACACAAAAACGCACGCATGCACACACTCGCGTGCATGCGTTTGTGTGTGATTTCTCTAGATTAATGAGGCCCCCTATATTTATGAAAGGGTAGGATTAGGAAATACTAAATATAAATTTAAGTATTTTTTTTCCGCCTCACTCTGTCTCTATCTCTCTCTCTCTCCCTTTTTACCCCACACACCGACCGCTATTTGGTCGTTGTGTGTGGCTATTTTTTTGTGTGTGTTGCCCCTGCAAAATCTCACAGGGTTTTTGACATGCTTAGTGTTCTGAAATGGCAATAAAACAACAAATCAAGTCGTCAATTATTGCTACGCCCCACTCTATTATTGGCAGAGCCAGTTGAATACATACGTGTACCCCATATAGTCAAAGCAAAATCGAGGAGCTGTGAGCTTTGTTTCGTGTCAACTGACTCTTGACAATTCTCTGTAGTAAAAGTTTGTTAAAAAGAAAATTGGCTGAGGGGGGATGGAGTAAAGTAAAGGATCCTTTTCCACGCCTGCAGGCGTATTGGTAAGATAAGGCTAGACCTTTATCTTACTGACCAATCAGGATTTGGTACACAATCAAGGCTGGGTTGTGCAAGGTCGGTTCCATTCAGACTCTAGCCGCTAAAACACGGCAGCAACAATATTTTGTGAACACTTCACACATTCAAATACAAATACATAACGAGATAAATGGCTTGACAACTCTTTGTCACAGCATGATAGCGTCAGTGCACGTGAAGCAGATGCACGTTCAAATGCACACTAAGATATAAAGAGTAAGAAAGAAAAAAAAACCTTTACCAGAAACTAACTGATGATTTTTTAAGCTTAGAGTTTCTGTGTGATGTGTGGTATGTGTATTTGTGTCAGAAAGAGCAAGATAAGAGAGAGAGAGAGAGAGAGAGAGAGAGAGAGAGAGAGAGAGAGAGAGAGAGAGACGGAGAGAGAGAGAGAGAGAGAGAGAGACTGAGGGAGAGAGAGTAGAAGGGTAGAAGGCGCGTGTCTAAGTATGCGTGTGTACATATACGTACACAAGTATGCTTTGCGTCTTTTTTTTTTACATAATCCAGAAAAAGTAATCACTGAAATAATATTTATGTGACACTAGTCCACATTGTTTTGGAATATTCAGTTACTACGTGTGCTAAATATCACACCAGCAGCATTTACATTTGAAACATTTTCTGCAGCTTATGACATCTACGACTGTCATGAAGCTTAGACTTGTGTGATTAGTGATTAGTGATTAGAAAGGATTATCATCACAACACTCCTAACAGATCCATAGGTTCTCCGATCTCCTCCTCAAAAGCTCCACAAGTATTACACGACTGATGATGCCTGTTCTTGTGGGTTAATGAAACGTCTTGTCCTCTTAGTGAAATTTTCATTTCTATCAGCCCCAGACTGCAAACCCACGTCCATCAGTCTAGACAGGGATACGGAGTCATGTCTTTTGGCGTGCTCCTCAGTTCAGTAAGTGCAGAGCATGGCATTGATAACATCACTTCTTTCCAGTACTGGGCCAGCCATAGCAACCGCTGCGTCAGAAAGATAACCTACACGCTCGTTTCCTTGAACACCCGCATAACCTGGCACAAAGATGAACGTTAAGGCAGATATTTGTAAAGTGCTTAGTGTTCCATTACATTGTTGCCTGATAAATCTGATAAAAACTTTTTTATTTTTTAAGCATATTCATCGAGTCACTAAGAATGCATAGGTGTGTGAACTTTTGAGTACCAAGCTATGCTAAAGTTCTTTTTACAGGTGTAGTTTCCATTGTGAAGGCTACCAGTCGTAACAGCAATGACGCCATTCATCTCCTTGATGGTTTCCCCTTAAGCTTACTACGAATGCCCATGCATTTCGCTTGCCCCTAATGACTGACCCATCTGTGTAAACTATTGCATCACCTTCATACGTGTTTTCTTTAATCAGTGTTCTGATTAAAGTGTCAACAATGCTAGGAATCTGCTCTCTACAGCTTCCATCAAGTGTGATATGGACTGTAATATTAATGTTTGGAGAAGGAGGAATAATTATCAATTCAATTCCAAAATTAATGTCAGTAAGGCATCAAACATGTTCGATGGCATCCTCAACACGACCCATACAGGATTTACCTCGTTTGAGTCCACTTTTTTTTTTGGGGGGGGGGGGGGGGGGGAAGGGGGGGGGGGGGCTTAAATAATTCCTCATAAAGTGGGTGTCGATGGTCTGAGCACTTTGAGAAAATCTTGATTCTAAATTCCATTGTAGGGAAATCCAAGAGGTATCGCATGGATTTACAGGAGGTGTCTCTAGTGCATCCAAGAATAATACGCATTGCCTCGTTTTCAATTTTTTCTAGGCTGTTCGTCAGTGTGGTGCTGAGTTTCATAATATCCAAGATCATTGGTGGAGAGAACTAACGCACGATACAACATTACAAGTAGCCGTCGCTGAAAGTTTGCAGCTCCCATAACTTTTATTGCGGAGATACCTTTCTTGGCTTTGGTTATAATGTGGCCTAAGTGTTTTTTTTTAAAGCTAAGCATCTGTCAAATGTTATACCCAGGTATTTCATGGAATCAGATCTCTTCAANACCCAAACCCTTGCCCTTAGGATGCAGATCCCATTTCTGGGTTTGAACTGATACCGCCCCAATGGACCCCCGGCCAAATTTATTCAGGACGGCGGGAGACTCCTCGCTCCCCTTTATTATAGTGTGTCACCCCAAAATGCGCGCAGGGGCGGCAACCCAGTGACCCCCTATTTAAAGGGCCCCCGCCCGTACCCGGCCCCCCGTTAACACGATCTGCATTGCCCATGACAAACAGTATAGGTGAGATCGTAACCCCAAGCTATCCAATCTGCAACTCAGTACCTGTGGTAAACTCGAGGTAGAGAAGCGCAAAGGAACTTAGGAAAAAATAGTCGACCTTTTGACTGATCTGGTCGGACGTGAAACGCGAAGGGCTCCCCACGGGACCCTATGGGGGACTCCCCCGTAGGCTTTGGGGCTAAGCAACCATAAAACGTGAAAAATCGGTTCTCCTGTTGGTCTGGATAGCCTCCTTTAATGGTGGGTTGGTAAAGGGCCCCAGAATATTTGTTTTTTTTCCCTGTAGGAGCTCTTGGGTGAGACTGCCCCGTCGTCTAGAGATCTCACCTGCATTCAATATGTGTCACAAGCTTTCTACCTGGTCATGTATCGCATACTGTATGAGAAGCATCTTTCTCTGGAGAAATTACAGACGGTAGTTTGTGTTTTATTCGAATGCGTTGCCTGTTTATATTCTCTTTCCCGCCTGCCTTTTTTATCATTACTAAGGAACACGAGTCCTCACTAAATTCACCCGAGCTGTCACATCTTGTGCGGCTCCTTTTTGTCCAAATATTATTAAATTTATTTTGAAACTGTCAATTCAGTATTTCTTTTGGCACCATTTTATTTTAAATTCAGTGGAAAAGTAAGAATATCAAATTCGCATTTTCACTGTCCTATCCAGGCCCAACATCGATTCCTCATCTCTTGATTACTTTGTGTCTGGTTTGGTAGTTTGTCGACAGAACATCATCATGCATTCAGAATCGCAAAGTCTAAAGTGTAAGGATACCCTCAGAAATATTTTCATGTAAAGACTTATTACGCCAATTCTTTTTTGATTTAAGAATCTGTTTTGACCCACTGCATAATGCCTTTGTGTGGCCTGATTGTTATAATTAGGAAAGACAAAAGCTGTATCTAAAACAACATGAAGATCAACATAGGAAATATCGACATACAAATGAACGAACATTTCCTGAAACAGGTGGGGAATTCAAATATCTTGGAAGCATCTCCTAAGACCAGATGGAAGACTGAACAGAGACATCGAGCCAGAAATCTAACATGTCAATAGTGTTTTATCTTTTCCTGGTACTTAAACACACAGCAATACCAGTATAAACTAAAAGACCATCTGTTTTGCCAGCAGTTTGTTACCAATGCGAAACCGATTGCAAGAGCAAAAAACCAGTGAATGAAAACATCAAGAAGCAGAGGAAGACAAAGAAGAATGGATAGATGGAGTTAACAACATGCTTAAACTAAAATATATCATTTCGCAGCAAGCTATTGAGCTGGCACTATCCAGTAAACCGATAATTAGCTATACCTGCAACGCCTAACAGCATTAAATTGAGACAGACAGGACAAAATAGATATAATTACTATCATTGTTTGACTTCTCTTTGTGTTGTAGCATTCTCTTTAATTAAAGACCGTCGATTCGCAGTCAACTCTAGATTCTAGTAATCGCTCTGCATATGCAGTGGTATTTAGGAAAGCAGCCAAATCCAACTTTTGCCTGTTTCACAACATCTCCGTCTTTCGGATTCTTCTTTCCTTTTACAGCTATGATACAGCATTTAAAATAAATGTATTCTGTCACGACACAATGCCTCTACTAACCGTCTTCTTGCCTACACTCATTGAGTCAGTGAGAAAGCAAGCCTGAATGAAATTATGTGTCTTTAGTTTATCTATTGACTTAGTTGAAACCGTGACCTCGATAGTTCGACACTTGTATTCAAGTAAAATCCCCCAAATCCCACCCCCCCCCTTTTCCAACATACTGTGAAATCCGCTAGTCTTACGAGTTTCGATCAATATCAGTGCAGACGAATACATCGCGGGCAGAAAAATTCTCATTTAAACAAACGACAGTTTCCCCAAACAAAGTAGGTCCCGTTCCATTTATGACTTTGTTGGACTGGTCTACCTAGCTGGAGGTTACGGATGTGCCGCTCCTTTGTTTGTTTTCTGGATTGTTTAACATTTATGTTTATATTCTGAGAAACATAATACATGTGGCATAGGTTTCATCACTCTCTAAGGGGGTTTTGTGTTAGACCCAGTTTGTCGATGTTTTTGGAGTGTTAAAAGCGCTGGCATGCTGAAATATACAATACGCAATATCAACGGCATTGCGGGACACCCCTGTAACCTTGTGCCAAGGACACGTGCCTTAAGGTCAACCAATTATAAATGAGCTAGCGTGTACTACAGTGTAAATTGTGAGATCAACGTTACTATAACCGAATTCTCAATGACAGTAAAACCTTAACAAGAGTCTCAGAGTGGATATTTTATTGTAACTACTCGCCGGCTAAAACGAATTTCCTTTAATGCGAACTTGGGTCTTTGAAATGTTTTTTAACGAAGCTTCACTGGATCTAGTCATGATAGGCTATTTTTTTTAGTTTCTGTCTTAAGCGTTGCAAAACGCTTCATAATTCCGGAATGTCTTGTTGGAGTCCATTGGCATGTGAGGTCGCAGAAGACCGGTTAGCGTAGATTTTGAAAGTTGTACGAGCAACAACCCTGCTGAAGAATGCAAAACAAATTTTAAAAAACTGAAACACACTCACATAGACTTACACACGCGCAAACAGCACACCACCACATTGTCAGTACCTCTTACATTTCACCACCAGATTGTCATTACCTACTCTTCACATTTTGCCTACACATTGCCAATAACCTACTCTTCACATTTTCCCTACACATTGTCATTACCCTACTCTTTTCATTTTACCTACACATTGCCATTAACCTACTTTTCACATTTTACCTACACATTGCCATTAACCTACTTTTCACATTTTACCTACACATTGCCATTAACCTACTCTTCACATTTTCCGTACACATTGTTATTAACCTACTCTTCACATTTTACCTACACATTGTCAGTAACCTACTTTTCACATTTCACCTACATATTGTCAGTAAGCTACTCTTCACATTTCACTTTCAGATGTTTCGCAACATACTCTTTACATTTCACTTACACCTTGTCAGTAACCTACTCTTCCCATTTTCCCTACACATTGACAGTAAGCTACTCTTCACATTTTACACTACACATTGTCATTAGCCTACTCTTTACATTTTACCTACACATTGTCAGTAACCTTCTGTTCAAATTTTACCTACACATTGTCAGTAACCGACTCTTGACATTTCATCTACACCTTGTCAGTAACCTACTCTTCACATTTCACCTACTCATTTTCAGTAACCTACTCTTCATATTTCTCCTACACATTATCAGTAACCTACTCATGACATTTTACATACATATTGTCAGTAACCTACTCTTCACATTTCACCTACACATTGTCAGTAACCTACACTTCACATTTCACCTACACCTTGTCAGTAACCTGTTTTTCACATTTCACCTATACATTGTCAGTAGCCTACTCTTTACATTTCACCTACATATTGTCAGTATGCCACTCTTCACATTTGACCTACATATTGTCAGTAACCTATTCTTCACATTTCACCTACACATGTTTCGCCACCTACGCTTCACATTTCACCTACAAATGTTTCGCAACCTACTCTTCACATTTTACCTACAAATGTTTCGCAACCTACTCTAAAGTTAACTCTCTGCTTCTGTGCAGGTGAAGGCCATATTAACAGAATTTAAGGCGCTGTTGTATACTCGGCTTTTTGGAAACACATGGATAAACAGAAGAGACTACATTGATGAAAAGGTTTGTGTGTGTTCGATGTGTACCGTACGTAAATGAGTGAAACAGGTAACATTGCGGATTGGTATGAAATGCATGCCATGGATCGCGTTGCATGGAGTGAAGAATCATGAACATAATGAGGATGAATGGGTGAACATTTTATTGGGAATAGGATACAAACAGAGCGATGGAGAACAGACATGTCGACAGTCAGTGGTAACAGTCGTCCCCATGAAATTATTGTTGAATTGTTTGTTAACGGCTTCTGGTCTTGCTAGTTATGCTCGTCATCAATAAGGGCTATGTATTATTCTGATATATTCCTACAGCACAAAGTAACACTATCGTCTGGAACGGATCGGTGCTAACATCTGAAACCTACAAATATGGATGACGAAGATCATGATAGCCACACATACAGTGTGGCGTCGGGGCCCCAGTTAGCGCAGTCGATAGGAGGCTCGTTTTCAAATCCAGCTGCAACTCGCTGCAGCACACGACCGGTGTTCGAAACCGGGTGGTTTCCAGGGTTCACCCAGCCTCTGGGAAACGCAGCTCCCACGCCGTCGCTGTAGCTACTGAGTTTCGTGCGGACAGTGACACAGGCAGACAGTGACACAGGCGGACAGTGACACAGGTGGACAGTGACACAGGTGGACAGTGACACAGGCGGACAGTGACACAGGCGGTCAGTGACACAGGCGGACAGTTTCTTATCAGTTGTCCGTACTTGTGGCAGAGCACTTATGGTTTATAACCGTCTGCAGTGACGCTGGTTCACATCTCACTTGTTTACCTTTATAGTGTGGCGGCAGAGCACAGGCAATGTGCCAAGATGATATACTGAATGTTACAAGAATTGTGTTTACACTAAATCTGCAGCAGAGATCTGCTGTCAAACTAGATGAGTTTGAGTAAACGCGTTTGAGTGCTGCCAAAGAAGAATACTAAATCAACACAGACATTGGTGTTTCAAGCTGTTGCATATAACGAGTTGAGATCTGAATCGTTCGCTCTGCAGTAAGATAGGTATAGCTGACTGACTGATTGACTAAATATCCAACCACCTAAAAAACGAATTTACTTTCTGGTTAGCGTAATGTTCATTTTTGTTCTACTTAGAAGTTTTATTTGAAATATTAGAAATATATCATTGTGAGTTCGCATAGAAAGGTCGCAATCCAAACACAACATTTGTGTGTTATGTGACGCTGATAGGTTTTAATGGCTGGCTTTGCCAGGAAAAGACTCAATCTAGTTCTGTGGTCAGTACAATTAATTTCATTTACCCTTGTTATCACAAATTTATTTCAGTACTTCGACCTCCGTTGTCATGGGAACTGAAGATTAATAAATGAAAAAAATAAAAAATAGATTTTAGACCTAAAAAGAAAAGCTTTCTGTCGGATCTTGAACTCAGAATTGTCCACGTAATAGGCGGATGTGATAACCACTGCTTCTTCTTCTGCGTTCTGACTCCCAGTGGAGCATAGGCCTTTAATCAACTAATGTTAAGTCGTTCTTTCCTTTGTTATTGTATGCAGCTCTCTCTCTCTCTCTCTCTCTCTCTCTCCCACGCCGTCCTCTCTCCCTCTCTCTCTCTCCCCCCCCCCCCCCCGACTCCCATTTCCATGTTTTGACTCGGAACACATTCAAATTGCACTTTCAAAACAAACCTTGAATGTGTGTGTTTGGTCGAGGAACTTGAGGGGTCACTACGCCCAAAAAATTTAATTTTTCATTTACAGAGCTGGAGCAATTATTTTAAATTGGTCATTCGAAGGGATACATATTATTACATTTGCATGCTTTAAGTATGAAAAAATGATGGTTGTCATGGCAATAGCCGCCATAGCGTGGGGAAAAGCAACATGTACTCATAATCCTAAAATTTCAGTAACAAACATACGTATTTAAAAATAAATGATAGATTCAAGATTTATTGTCATATTTAGCGGTACAGGTGTTGTTTTTTTTATTTTAAACATAGTCTTAAATATTTTTCTTAGAATTTTAAAATGTAGGTTTATTGAAAAAGTCAAAAAAAATCTTGCATCATAAGAAAATAATCAAATTAAAAAAAAAAAAAAAAAAACTTACTAAAATCTACTTATGAAAACACCAGTCCATGTAATATTGTTGACGAAGTATCCACACTAACTTTCATATTTCTAGTTTTTTTTTTTTTTTTTTTAGCTGAGATTTTAGGATTTCACACACACAACAAACAGAAATATAGAGATGTGAGAAAAATGACTTGTAAACTTTTTTTTATCTTAAAAAAGTGCATGGGTTAGTGCCTTTAGTATTACCTTTTCAAAGCTAAATTGTTAACAAATGACATAATTTTGTGTGTAATCTATTCTAAGAATGCCGAACTTTACAAAAACGAACACATTGAAAAAGTGATATTTTTTCTTTTCATAAATTTGAAAAAAGGCCGTGTAGTGACCCCTTAACTTGCAGTCTTCTTGATTATTATTCATGTTATCTGCTCTTATTTTAATCATTGTTTCTGTTCTATGTTAGGTCATCTTTTGAAATTACGAATGGAATAAGTGTTGCTCCTAATGTTTCTGTTAGACGCCATCGATTCCTTGCAATATTTCTTTTCGAGGGCAGTGTCTGTTTCGTGATTCTCTGTCATTCTTATCAGGATGTCCCCAGTGTACATGGCGCTCTTCTTAGACGTAGCACTGTTGAAACCAGCGATTCTCTAGACATCTCCTTTTTTGTTCCCCTTTCTTGAATTCATTCCATTTAGGCGTTCATCAGTTTTCTTCGGCGTTTATTTTCAAACAAATTCAACTTTTTTTTTTTTTTTTTAAATGCTTGTCCATCTTTCACTGGTATACGTTACAATTGAATACATAACAAAATGTACAATACGATTCCATATGGTATAGTTTATTCTAATATGCTGTTGCCTGAGTGTTTAAACTGGAAGGAAGAATAATGAGGTAGTACGATGTATGATTTCATTAGCGGCGAATGTCTAATCATGAAAGCTGTTTTACTATGTTCAGGTATAATAAGTCTGGATTGTAGATAGTACTTTATAATAGCTTTAGAAGTAATGGGTTCAGTTCATGTGCTCATCAAACACGCAAAATTGTGTGTATGGGGAAGGTGAGCCTCAAGCCTCATCTCATGTTTTAAGGGCCAGTCTCATGGATATTTAGCCGTGTTTAAGTGCATAATAATAATAACTATGATGACAACATTCCCGATTTTATCTGATTAGCTACTCCTACAGCTTGTTTCGGTGGCTAGTCATTCTTTCTTTGAAAAAAGGCACTTGACATTTTTTATTTTTGTTGTTGGGCGGGGGTGTGGTGGGTAGGGGATCACATCTGCAGCAAAGAAGCTTCAGTCAACACTGTTTGTAATGGGTCAGATTCTACAAACATATTTTTTCAGTTGTATTCGTTTTGATGTTCTATATTAGCATAAGGAAGTGATATTGGAGTGAGTTGCTGATCACATATTGAAACAACCTAAATTAAATATCTCATGTAGATTGAATCAATATCAACAAGTGTAATGTATCTCAAAGAGGCAACCAACACAACCTTTGTGGAAGCCTTTTATGTAAATGTAAGTATTATTGCTGATTGTATCATTTTTTGCAGTTGTTCTGTTTTGAAGTTGAATTTTCTGTCGTCAAAAGAATAGTGAGAAAAGATATCCAGTAACCAAAACTGGTGGTAATCATCCCAAAATCAGCCACACTTTAGATCTCACACTTTTAGATATTCTAGAGACCGTTTTGTCCTCGTTGGCAGTTCCCAATCGTAGGGACCATGCAAAAGTAACAGTTGTTGAGATGATTAGTGGACTCTTCAAATCGTTGAGACTACACAGACATAGCTTGTCATTTGTTATTTCAATACAGTTTAAGATGTTTCTGCACGTGAACTGCAGCATATGTTTGGCGCTCAGCTTTTATTTTGATCTAATTATTCTGCAGCAAAATACAAACTGTACGCCTCCTTTATCCTTTCCTTTCTTCGTTTGTCGTCTCACTGATACCAGGTTGTAGCCCAGTGAGGTTTTCTGTATTTGTCCTGAGCTTCTCATGTGGCCTCGGTGAAGGATTTGTTTATCTTTTTGCAGCTTTTAGCTAAACAATTTCTCCATCTTTTTTATGGGGCTACCCTCGCCTTCATCCCAGATGTTCTGCTGTAAAGAATAAGGTTCTTGTTTTTTTTTTTTTTTTAAGACAATGGTCGCCTGGCAAAATAATGTTGTTATTTTCTTTAGTGTCTGTCTTTGGCTCCAGTGTAATTCTATCCATGTAAGTAATGAATAGAAATATTGAGAAGATATATCTCTGTCTGATACATGATAAAATGGGGAACCATTCTGTCATTCCTTTTGCTGTTCTTACTGTGCAATGACTATCTTTATAAAGAGCGATGACGTTATCCAAGTTTTTTTTTTTTTTTGTTGTTTTTTTTTTTTTTTTTTTTTTTTTTTTGAAAACGGTAATCGTCTAGAGTTTTCCATATTTTACATCTATTGACTCAATCGAAAGCCTTCTCTAGATCTATGCAAGTAAAGTGTCAACTTGTATCATATTTAAATGACTGCTCGCATATCTGTCTCAAAGACAGTATTGCATGTGTACAACTTTTTCTCTGCCTGAAACTGAAGGTCTTCTTAACCATTTTAGTTAAAATATATGTTTTTTCAAATGTTTATTAGAAGGCCCCCTTACCACATATATAACATACATGTTTAGCACTGTTTACATATGTCCTACACATTTTTTACTAAGATACTTTTGACAAAGACAAATTAATTAACTAATTATATTTTTTTGTAAATCAGAGATGAGATATTGATACAGACTGGTGATGTAATCATAGATAGGACTGAATCGTCATTTTCTAGCTATAGTTCCTCTAACAATATATCAACACACATGCAAGCCATTTGATCGAAAACTGCCTGTTATATCGCTAATAGTTTTTTGCATACAGAATATCCACGACCTTAAGGAAATACTTTTCTTTCACTTAAGAAGAATATTTTTTTTTAACGATGGATATTTTATCATGAAGCCGTCTTGGTAGACTTTTAGCATGTTATTTTCATTAGTTTAGGAAGTATGGCACAAAATGTCTGGTTGAGCTGGGGGTCAAGCAAACCTACGCAATTTCACGATTTTTTCGTGCAAACGCCACTTTTGTGACCGGAAGCCGAAATAAGACATCAGTCAAGGTTGTTTAGTCAAAAGCGTATCTACAAATTAGTGTTGAGTGATTTTGTCATATAACTAGCTTATAAACGCTGACAGACATCAACTTCAATAAGACTTTGAGATGCAAATTTATAACAATGCAGAATGTTACCGTTTTACTGTACCAGCACATCCTCAGCGAAACTAAGATGGGTCATTTATATTGTGAGGTTCATGACTCACAGAAACGAACACGACTGGCGCTTGGTCTGGACAGAGCATCATTTAACAGGTAGATTAGACAGGATACGGAGTACGCTGGTGTCAATCAAGGAGGGTAAACAGAAAGTTGACGACTTGGATGTAGATGTCATTAGACACAAGACGAATCAACTTGTTACTCTCCGAAAACAGAAATTAACATTGAAATCGCAATGCAGTATTGACATTTCAAAAAGTAGTGTGTGGAAAATTGTAAGCGCCACAGGGTTCACTTTCAGTCAAACTGTAGGTGGTAGCAATATTTTTTGTGCAAATGGCGCATTTGATTGCTACTCGAAGCAAATACCTAAGGCAGATCAGTGAACGATGGAAGCAAGGCTATGATACTGTATATTTCGATGAATGCTGGGTTAATGCTCACTAGACCTATGCTCAAGAATAACAGTCAATAAACGGTGAACAGGAAAAAAACATTTCAAGCAGCAAAGGTCAGCGAATTATACTTACTTATGCAGGAAGCAATGAAAAAACCGTATCCATGCTGCTGGACATATTTTCCATTCAAAGAGTACAGATGGTAGGGACTACCATACTGAAATCAACAGACACATTTTCATGCACTAGATGGAGAATAATCTTCTTCAAATTCTGGACAGACCACCTGGCCTAGTAATGGATATTGCCGCCTATCATAATGCCGTATCATTCATTCATTCAGTAGCATGTCCCTCGCGGAACCTCGCTGCCATAACAACCCTCCGGAAAACCTTCCTATCATGAGCAAGATGTCCTGCGTCTGATACACCCATCTGGAGATCATCTGCCACATCCTGCACCCATCTTCTCCTTGGCCTTCCTCTTCCTCTCTTCCCAGGCATATACCCCTCCATTATTGTTCTCTCTAGACCTCCATGACGTTTCAAGTGACCAAAATATTTCAATTTTCTTTGTTTTAATTGTCTTTACTAGCCAACCCTCTTCAATATTCAGCTCTTGAAGTATGGATGCATTTGTTCTTTTCTTTACCAAGATATTCTTAGAACCTGTCTGTAACATTTATATTCAAATGCATTTATGCGCTGTTCCGCTTGTTTAGTAAGTGTCCAGGTCTCACAGGCGTATGTTGCAATGGGAAAGATGCATGCTCTTAAAAATCTGACCTTTGTAATTCTATCTGTACAATTCCATAATTTATTCAGTTGTTTTAGTCTTTGAAGAGCAATTGATAGTCGCCGTTTAATTTCTTTCATTGTGTCACCATTGTTGGTAACCAGTGACCCCAAGATATTCGAAATTTTCCACCACTTCCAATCTTTCCTCATTAACATATATTTCCTTCTCCATGGCAGTTTTGTTTGTATGCATTATCTTTTTGTTTTTGCTGTGTTAAGAAATAAGTTATGATTTTCACTATTTCTTTGGAGTGAGGTTAATAAGTTTTCTAAACCATTTTGTGATGTTGATAGTAATACTGTATCATCAGCATAACGAATTTCTGGTATTTCATGACCACCGATGTTTAGGGCATCATATTGTTCCTTGTTTATATCATCTCTTACATTTCTCATTATATTTTCGGCGTACAGGTTGAACAAACAAATACGGTGACAGCACACATCCCTGACGGACTCCTTGCTTGATGCCAAACCAGTCTGATGTCTCTCCATCTATTCTGACTGCTGCTTGTTGGTCTTGATAGAGCATTTTAATGAGCTGCACTATATGTGATGGAAAGCCCATATTCCTCATGATTTCCCAAAGCTTCTGATGTCGTACACAGTCAAATGCTTTTGAATAATCCACAAAACATAAGAACAGATTTACATTAAATTCTCTACACTTCTCTATTATTAAACGCATGTTGAATATATGATCTCTTGTTCCTCTTCCCTGTCTAAATCCAGCCTAAGCTACATTAATCTCTTCTTCCATTTTCTTTTGCAGTCTTCTCATTATAATTTTTAGTAGAATTTTACTTGCATGACTGATCAGGGCAATAGTTCGATGCCGTATCAGAGGAAGACAAATTGCAAACGAATTCAAACACAAAAGATCAAATTAGAACATGGTTCCCAAGGAAAAATGTCTACTTTGACAACACATATTTGAAGGAAGAATTGTTGCAGCTTGTGAGGAAAACTGTCATAGAGCTCCGATTGACCTTGATGGTCCGTAGCTTGCTGGGTGGGTCCCTGACAGACAATCTAAACCTAGCATACATTGAACCCCGACGCACACAGAGCACACATGACAATCTTTAATGTTAATCACAGATTAACAGTAGCATAGTTGACTTCCCGCTGCATGGCCACCTCTTACCCGGAACCCTTGCCTTCCGAACTTTACATTCACTACGCACTCCAGTGCGTTCTCTCGGGCAAATCACAGGTTTGAGAACTACACCTATGCGAGATACGCTTTTTTCCTTGTCACTGGACGTCACCAGGATCGCAGAGATTCTGTCGTGTGCAGGGACAATGTGCCAAGGCTACAAATCATCACACAAACCAGATCACTACCCGCTTCTCCCCCGTGTGGGTTCTGGGGCCCCATTGTGGGGAAAACAAGAATAGACCCACTGCCTCGCCAAAAGCATGTCGTAAGATTCGACTAATTGGGGAGCTTCCTTTGAAGTCGAAGTGCATCTGCCGGAGAGGCAAGGAACCAACAGTCTGTATTCAAAAGAATGAGATCTGTAAAACTGATGCACACGAAACACTCAGGTTCTGGAGCAGGACTGCAGTTCAGTAGTGGACGAGCAACCAGAACCTTCCGCCAGATTTTACAGCTGGTGAACGCGAAGAAGAAGAAGAAGACTACCCGCTTCTACTGATCAGAATATACCAACATTTTAAACGTTACACAACAATAGGAGTCTATCCTACCATAACTTAACACTTGACACAGTCTATACGGTCACTAAAGTATTATTCTAACTCCTAATGTTCTACTTCTGTCCAACTAAACATGTCCCTGTCTCCTATCTGAAGCTCAAAGTAAAATGCCGGTGGCCTCCCACCTCGTGACTTTTGGCAGGGTAATTTCGCCCAGGTCGGGTCATGTAGAAAACATGACATGAAACCGGCAGAAAGAGAGTTCACTCTCACTCTTTCAGCACTGAATCGCGGCCACCACTGGGTCTCGCTGAGCGGTATTTTCCCCCACGGCCAGCTCCAGATTTAAAAGGCCGTACAGATCGAGCGGGAATTCCCGTTCTTGTGCAAGAATTGAGTCCCTCTGCGTCCACATTTTTTATCGAGGAGATGTATAGGCAAATTAAACTACAGTTTTATTAATTTTCGACATATTTTTTTAGAACTATACGTCATTTTTAAGGTAAATAAGTGTGCCGAATAAATATAACAATAAAGGCTCTTACAGACAAACAAAAATGCTTTTGCTACAGTCAACATGAACATAAACATCAATAACATTTAGATGTAAACTAAAAGTTGTTCCAGCAAAAGTAAAGAATTATCAGTGCTAACTCTTTTCTGAGAGGGTATTGTAGCATCAGAGGAGCGAGGAAGGGGAGGGGTGACATTTGTACTTTATCAAATTTAGCGCATAAAAATACTGCTATGAAACATACACATATCATACATAATATAAATATAAATAATTGATGGTTATTATTATTATTAGTAGACAACTACAACATATAATTATACTGTTATTTAATAATTAGTAAACAAGCACAATCAGCATGAAATTGATATGTGCAATACTTTTTTCACCTAGAGTAGTTTTCTTAACAGTACTTATAGCACTACTAAATATGTATCCTCAAGGTACAAACAGCACAAACACATTTTTCCAGTTTCATCTTGTTGGATGAAATCAATTCCTTAGCATTGCGAATTTTTTGGTAACAAATATGTATAGGAAGTCGATGAACTACCAAAAGTTTCAGCAAGAGTTTACAGCCAGTGTTCGCGAAGCAAAGCAAAAGACAGTTTACAAAAATTAACACAGACCGTACAACTGCAAATATGCAAAAGAAGTTGATGAACTACCAGAAGTTTCCGCAAGAGTTTGCAGCCAGTGTTCGCGAAGCAAAGCAAAAGCCAGTTTACAAAAATTAACAGTCTGTAGAATTTCAAATATGCAAAAGAGGTCGATGAACTACCAAAAGTTTCCACAAGAGTTTACAGCCAGTGTTCGCAAAGCAAAGCAAAAGCCAGTTTACAAAAATTAACAGACCGTAGAACTGCAAATATGCAAAAGAAGTGGATGAACTACCAGAAGTTTCCGCAAGAGTTTACAGCCAGTGTTTGCGAAGCATAAGTCAAATGGTTAAGGATTAATATTATTAGTGTACTGCCACAACATATAATTATACTGTAAGTCAACAATTAGTAAAGAGGCAAAGAGTGACTTGCTGTGAGAGGTTAGTTAGTAAATTAAATTTTTTTTTTCATCCACTTACCTAGAGCTCCAAAATATCTTAACACAATTTATCCACAGTTTGGCTGCACCATTTATGCACAGTCAATATGAAAGCAATAGTTTTCTTTAAACACAAGATAGTTTGCACCTGACAACTGTCGATATTCTCCAGATATGGCTTCTAAATTACCTGTTTGTATTATCCCTAAAAGTAAGATTTCTACATTTAAAGTATAAAAGTAATAAACAGCTTGTTCCCAAAAATCCGAACTACTGACTGGAAACAGTGACACTGACACACACATCACAAAAAGACTGTCTTCCGTGAATTAAAATTAAAATTGCTGTATATCCACTTGACAATATCCATTTGTAGATTTGAAATACGAATACGTTTAGAACACAGGACTTTGTAAGCATATTAATATGTCACACAATGCAACATGGAAACGCTCCCAGTAACCTAATTTCGAGGGGGACTCCTTCAAAATGTACCGTGATTCAGTTGTCAGGACTGAATAATTAGAGAAGGGCGTGGTTTCCCCTAACTTACAACAGTACATACTTAGGCAGTCATGTCATCCATCGTGCTGACCTCTGCGTCAACTCTGGGTTCTACCCCTACACATGAGACTGTACAAACAGGGTTCTGACAAAATAAATAAGACAAGGGTGTATCACATTGATAAAATCATAAATTAATACAGCCACACATCTCTGCAACTCCCTGTATATCATTCAATGAGAGCTTTGTTTGGGGTAAAGTCAAAAGACAAGTTTCCATAAAGAACAGTACAATCAAAATGTGTGATTTCGAAGTTCTGACACATGCGTCCTTATCAACAATAGACATTCATTTCTAGAAAAAGTTTGTTCAAAATGTCCTCCAAGAGGAAGGCGAGTACTGGCATTGAGAAGGATTACAATTTTTTCACTCAGTAACAATTATCAACCTTTTGGGATCGTCAGATTCCAACCATTTTTCGATAAGCGGTTGAAAAGCATCAACCAGTTAGGTACATCTACAATTGCGACAAATATCTCTCCATATCCAGATGTGTCAACCATAATACAATTTGCTGTAAAGTTAGGATATATCCTGTGGTTTTATGGTGACCGAAGGAGAAAAACTAACTGTTCCATATTGGGGTCACTAGAACAGCTGAACAAGGCAGACAGATTGTCTGGATCTGCACCTCTCGGTGGTGAATTAATACATGACAAGGCACATGTGGTCACGGCCCTTGGGAAACAAGTAATGAAGTCTAAAGACAAAAAAAATTATCATGGCCTGGAGAGAATGAAACACATGGGCCGGCACACTAAATTCAGAGGAATGGCAAGATAGACACATAATCAAACTGCGTTATGTACCATTAGTAATGTAACTCTGTACTGGCTGCTGAAGATGAGGACAGAGGGCTTATGGGAATTACCTAAGTGTTGTGATGTCTCTTGACCCAGCTCAGATCAGCTCAATTAAACATAAATGGGTACACATATGGGTACACACACACACACACACACACACACACATATATATATATATATATATATATATATATATATATATATATATATATATATATATATATATATATATACAGAAGACATTAAATAAACTAATGGAAAATATCTTGAAAACCTAGAGCCATTCCGCTTTATCACAAATTTTTGTCTAAAACAAAATTAGTAAAGATCAGCTGTTTTCACGTGTAGTACATTTTGATTGTTGAGTAGTGTTATAAGAATACATGGCCAGTTGCTGGCATTTGTGTCGCAACCCAGCCCCAGCATTGATTGCCCTGTGTTTTACTCAACAGTTTTGTGTTCACTAGTTTGCTATTGCTGTCTGAACGGTGCCACAGCCGGACAATTAGTTGTCAACGTCAAAGCAAAACCATCCGCTAGATAGTCTGCTACTATCTTCCAACACAAGCATGTTGGCACTATGAACATGCACACAAGGAAACGTGTTATGACATGTCAGTTATATTGTTCAGCTGGTTCCTTCCTTTATCTGAATCATGTTGCTTTTGTTTTCTTTTTAAGTAGAGAGGGGCTGATTGATGCCTTATAGCTACTATTTTAAACAAACTGGCGATGACCTTACAGTTTGAATTTAACCCCCACCCCCACCCCACTCCACCCTCTTTTTCCACGCACACACACAAACACACACACACACACACACACACACACACACACACACACACACAAAGCTGAATCAGAGTATTTCCATCATAATTTTACAATAGAATTAGCCGTCTCAGACGTTTGTTGTTAGCATTGATCAGGCATAGCTTTTTATGTCTCCAGGTGACGATTGACGAGAGCAACTTCATAAACAACGTTATTTCAATCAAGAAAGACGCCTTTGCTAAACTTCTCAAAAGCACTATGGATTACACCAAGTATTTGTATTCTTTATATCTGGGCTATTCATTATCATCATCACCATCACCACCACTATCATCACCACTATCGTCATCATCTTTATCAACGTCCAGCCTTGCTGTGTTGTGGGGCGGAACATTTTAAAATTCAGTGCTCAGTGGGTAGTACTGGTTTTTTCTTCACGTAGATGAGTGGTTTAAGGCGTTTGTTTCCTCTCACTGCAAATCTGTGTTACTATATTTTCATATTTAGTGTCTGTATTTGTAATTGCTGTGGAAAAATTCTAATGCGATGACCAAATCATTTGATCTTCTTTTTCTCAATACATTGACACAAGATCACTGTGTGGGATAGTACAATTTTTCTTTCGATCACGGAGGGTTACCTTTGCGGCTTTTCTTTGGTATCTTTTGGTAATATTTTACGTACGTCACAAGTTAGAATCGCATGTGTGAGCTAACCATTTATGCCATAGCTACAGGGAACTGAGGCATGCAATCGTCCTTCTGCTGTGTTTAAAAAAAAAAAAATACGGTACATGTCTGAGTCAGAGAAACAGATGATGTAGCATATAGCATCAAAAGTTGATCTAAAAACAAGTTATGAAAAGATACACATAGATCGAAGATACCAATAACAGATCAAGCAGATGTAACATTAGGGATAACATGAATTAACGTAACAGATAAGTTTACTTATTTAGCTACCTCACACATGCATTACTGCATACCCCAATAATAACATAAGGTAGCAGTAAGGGTAAAGGCTTCTCAGATGGTACAATGAGTAAAAGGGTACTGAGTGCAGGGCAGTCTGTCTACTTGAGGGAATAAATAATGTGTACTTTTCTTTTTCTTAAAGATCAACATTTGCAATGACTCTCCTTCGGTTCGTGTCTGTTGCAGTCTACTCTAGCACATCAGTTAAGCTTTTTTAACATATCAAAATGGAACTAGGGCACCGATGGGAAAAATTCCAAAATCTGATAACAATTCAGTTTATCCAGCAACATCGATAACATCTCGATACCAACATGTTAGAGGATGAAAGCCAGGGTCCTAAGACTACACCAGTGATTACAATCAAAACAAAAAGAAATTGTACTGTCACAGCCTCCCAAGTTTGCATCTTCTCAAGCTCACAAAATGGTATTATAAACGTCGTCGGCACAGGTTTTATTCATTCTTAAATTTCTCCATCCCGTGACGTTATGGAGGCAGTAGCCAGGTGTTTCTAAAATAGGCAGTACTCATATGGGGTGAGATCTGGCCAATGGCCCCGCTGCTGTTGAGCGATATTTTACGATCTGCTTATGATGTGTTTCCGTCCATTGTCAACATGGTCAAATGACATGCGGCTACCGATCCTACATTCCCGTTGTGTAGAGTTAAACAGACGAACGAGCACGTATTGTCCGCGTGCAGAAAACCCCTAGGTCAGGGAAGATATACTTGGCGCCACGACAAGGTCCTGAAAGAGTTAGCGGCTGTTGTAATCTGGTAATCTGATAATCTTAGTCTCAGCTTCACAGCAAATTGGTCACTCCATAGTTATTCCGCTTCTGTGCCAATGAAAAACACACAAAATGTTTATCACAGTTAAAAATGAAATCCGCAGCTCACAGTGTCACGCCATGCACTCAACTCAGAAGCTGGGCAACGAAAATATATCCTTCCAGTCTACAAATGACGCAAGAATGCAACGGCCACCGTCTAGCAAAAGCCAAAAAAAAAAAAAAAAATGCTACGGCTAAAAGAAGTGGCTGTGAATAGCGTCCATTTTGACCTGAAGCATTATGTGAGGGTTGATGAACGGTCACCCCAGCAGTATACTCACTATTAGCTGGTGAAGAGACTTAGGACATTACATCCACCAGCAAGCGTCGCCCCTACAACGACCTGACTGCCTTCGTTAACTACTGTTCCCCAACAGCCATGCAGTTCTTTGGCCTGAAGAAGACACCTTGAAGGTGGTTTTCGGACTGCCGACTGCAAGATGTTATGTTATTTTCTGTTATCACAATCGACGTCACTGTACATTGGGCATTCCCATGCGTTCTCAGTCCTCCGATGCAGCAGCCACTTCAAAGTACTTATACTAATTGTTCCTATGAGAATCTTGATATATTGTCTCCTATCTCGGCCTCGAAGACTGCAAAGACGTGCTTCACCATGCTTTACTCCCATGTCAAGCAATCGTGCTAGTGTCAGGAATTCCTCATTATCCACTAGCCCAGTCCGTACAGCGTTGACGATATATATTCTGTCCCTGCTTTTTCCCGCAATCCTTAGTGCAGTGTTTGCCAGCTGGTCCGCTCGCTCATTTCCTTTACGCCGGCATGACCCAGTGTGTAGATCCAGGTTACGGAGGTTAAATGCGATTTTCGAATGCTTACTACACATTCAGAGCGCTTCCAGCTTGTTCCTATCTTTTGAAGCATATTAATGGAATCTGATACAATAACTGCCTGTGAGGCGGTTTGCTCAGATACCTATGCTAAAGCTCTAGAAGCAGCGGCTATTTCCATGGTCATGCTTGACATGGTTGTCTGGTAAGCGCCGCTGTCCTCCTGTATTGTTTTCCCCCTCCTTTGCGCTGTGTATGCCCATGCTGACTTTGATCCGCGCTTCACGGATCCATCTGTGTAGATGATGATATCTTCTGGGTCTGAATGCTGATCTATCAGTTCCCTTAATTCTGTGTCTACGGCCTCAGGAATTTGATCCCGGCTGTACCTTCTGAGTGTGATGACAACCTTAGAGAAGCCATGCATGTCTACTGGTGTATTCACGTCTAGGTCCCATACCTGCTGAATTAAAGCCTCAGCCTTTGCCATCGAAAAGCGGCCTTTTTTGAGACGCGTTCTTTTTGTTTCGAGTATAGCTTTGTGCAGTGGGTGGTTAACCAAACTCAGGCGAAATCGATCGCCACACAGAATCAGAATTCGAGCTCAGTTAGCGAATGAACCTCTTCTAATATAGCGGCCGGGTGGACCAAGCTAGGATGATGGCTAATGCGAGGGCCAGTCCTACTGTTGTCCCCGTGCGCTTCCTCAAGGCTGGGCAGATTTATGAAAGTAAATTCAACAAGGTCGCATAAGCTTAATCAATGCTTGACTGTGCGAGGGACTGGCTACTGGCGGTTGACCTGCTTGGTCACGAAAAGTACCCACAGTTAATCCGGCAGACTGGCTTGCGACCCGACATAGTCCTACACTCTGCGGAGAAACGACAGCTCAGCGTGATTGAGCTGGCCGTGCCGTATGAGTCTCGAATGGACGAAATTCATGTGTATAAGCTTGAGAAATACATTGACCTCGCGGCTGATCTGAGGAGAGACGAAGTTTACACAGTAAGAACATTCGCAGTCGAGGTAGGCGCAAGACGTCTTGTCTCAACTTCAATGTACAATGTGATTAAGCATTAAGGCTTGAGCTGGCATTGGACACAGTGGAACGTCGTGGGGGAAGGCCCTCTGTAGGCTGGTCCGAGGGGGGAAAAAAAAGTCTCATCCCTTAAAGTCCATCATATCGTGTCCGAATTGTCTGCCAGTGTCCCTCTGCTATTTGCCAACAAAGTCTAACATGTGTTATTTATTGAAACATGTCCGACATGGTCTGGTTAGGCGGGTTTTGGTAAGGCTTTTAATTTTTTTTCTGGGAGGGGAGTCTGCTAGTCCCGAAAAAGACTCAGATTGCCCTGGCCAGTCTGGAACCTGTATGGATTGCGTCTCCTGGTTTCTGCTATCTGGTCTGGAGCTGTCCAAGCCTCCTCCTTTTGGCGAGCAGGCTTGTCCTCTAAGATGGCGGCCTAGCTTTTGGGTTTCTTCATTAGCTGGGCTTTTTGCACTGTCTGGTTTCTGGTGCTCTAGTCTGGGTCGTTTCTGACTCTGTGGTTCAGGCTCGGGTAGTCGTCTGCGTCTTAGGAGTTGCCAGGGTACCTGGGGTCTGTGGTTTGGGGGTCTCTGGGGTCTTTTTGATTGGCGTTTTGAGGTAGATGGGTAGCCCATATTTCTCGTGTCTCGTGGCGGACTTTAGCATAATTTCTGCTAGGGAGGTGCCTTTGTCTTTGCAATTCCTTTACACATTTATCGGTGTATTTGACCAGTTCTGGCGTTTTTATTCTCGATCGCACTGGGCGTCGATTGCCGCTACTCTTATTGCCTAATTGCGTGCCCTCTCCCGCTTCTCAAACACACATCAAGTCGCAGTTTGTGTTTGCCTCTTTGAGTTTCATGACTTTTTCTGCTAGTTCTAGTTGCTCTGCTTTCACTTGTTCCAGGTTGCTATCTTCGTCTTCGTCAGAAGTACTTGGGTCTCTGGATCAGCTTTGGGATTTCTCCTTTTTTTTTTTTTTTTTTTTTTTCCTGGCTGTCTGTGATTATTGTCTGCATATCTGAGTTGAATTTTGAAATGTAGGCGATTTCGGATTCCAAAGTTTGGGTCTAAAGTAATTTTTGTATGAGGCTTCTCATGAATCTTATCTTGTCTCTCTCCTTGGGTCTCTTGGTTTCGGCTGCTGGTTTCTTACTTTTAAGGACTGAATCTTCGTTTTCAGCAGCTCAGTTTGGTTTTGGGGCCTTGAAATGTCTGCTGTAGCGACACCTCTTGTTTTTCATCATGAAACGTGGTTGTTATGGCCGCCTAGTACCTTCGGTTTGCTTATGTGTTAGGGGTGATTCTTATGACAGCAGTAGTAATTGCTTTCTTGATTTACTTTAGATACGGGCTCAGGTAGGTAGCGCTGTGTGCACCTGAACAGTTGGAGTACTTTTTGCTGGTGTTAGGCTTTTAAAAGTCTAGATCCACTTTTAACAGGGGGCACTCCGCAAAGTCGTGTGTTTTGGAGCAGTAACGGCACTATATGCATTTTACAGTAGCTGGATTTTGTTTTTTTAAACAATTTTGTCAGCTGTCTCAATAATTATACTATTATTAGGTTTATCAAAAATTTAAATTCATATACCACAAATGTGACATCTGTTTACACACATCCAAAGCCCATCTGCAGTTTATTGTATTAATTTGTACATTTATGTTTTAATAATTTCGTTAATCTCAGATTGTCTATGAGAATGGTAAATTATTTTCTTACAAAATTTTCTGAAAATTTTTTTTTTTTACTGCATCTGTTAACAGTAGTAATATTTTTTATAAACCAATTTTGGACAAATATCTAGAATTAAATAGCTCTAGTTATAATAAATATATTACATTTCATATACTTTGATTTTAAAAGAATCAAAATTAAATTCATTGTTACATAATTGAATTACCTTTGTAGGTTTACTGCTATCTTTTTTTTTTATTTCTGCACCTTTATTACTTTATGTCGCTTCTTGTTTCTTAAAGAATGTCTTGTACACTTCTTCCTGTTATCATTGTCTCTTTCCCATTTCGATATTTCTTTCATTGTATATTACTATTTATATCTTGTTCACTCTTTTCTGTTATCCTTCCACACACATCATTCACTGTTTGTTTTCCCTCATCTGTTTGGGACTTTACATTTAGTCTCACTCATTTCTTGATCATTTGGTATTTTTATTACTATATTTGCTTCAAAACAGAAATCTTGCTTCTTGAAATACATTTTCACACTTTTCACACTTCCAGTGATGTTTTGTTTCTCTCACTCCACAATATCTTTTCGAGACAAATCTTTCAGATATGTTTTCTTTTCTATTACTCAAAATTAATGCAGTAATTAAAAAATGCAACTTGTATTCTTGTCTGAAGACATTGTATTCTTTTATAGTTAACGATTGTGATGCGATGCTCTTGATGTATTCTCGAAGGTGTTCTACAAATGGTTTGATTACAGATCAACTGAGCTATGACACATAACCCAGCGTCAGGTCACTCCTAATTTAAATGTTTTTTTCCCCAATACAATACCCAGTATTATAATAGTATTTGTTAATCTAAATTTGAATGCAGATCGGATGCAGGATCTGGTGCATACAAAATGTTGTGTTGACTTGTGCAGACTGGCCTACTGCACATTACGTCACAATTGTCAGCAAGAATTTTTATCCTCAGTCAACAGATGGTTGTTGATCAGGATGTTTAGGCATGCTGTAAATATAGTTTCAAGCCTTACGACCGTACTGTCATAGACTTACAGTTCCATCCTTCTGCAATATAGAAGATAGCTTCCTCGTCTATTATCTAAAGGAGATCATGAAGGGATCAATGTTTCACTGATTTAATGCAGTCTGTAGGGTGGCCACTGTATGCGGTGTGGGGGAAGGTGTTGGCATGCAGCAACACAATTCCTTTTGAGGGAATAGCCCAGTTTTTCGATCGGCTCACTTTAGCTTGTTCGCTTAAATGTGACTGTAACGAGCACAAGTTAAGGTTTCACCCCTTTCCAGGAAATGCGTCAATACAGGGCCATTGACATCACAAAAGACGGTTAGCATGACCTTTCCAGCTGAAGCATACCATTTGAATTTTTTAGGTTGTGGTAACGCCGAGTATTCCACTACATCGATTGTCTTTTTCTCTCTGATTCATAATGAAGAACCTTTTACAATTTTCCTTGACGGGCATGACAGTCTAAATTTCCCTGACAAAACCTCTGCCTAATTTGTTCTGTTCATCAGATGCCATGAAAAGCATTTATTACACAACTGATTACATTCTTAAAGTTGTCATAAACAGTGCAGTAAGCAGCACCGTAACTCTACCGTGGAATTCTACAGCGTTTTCATCAGTAGTTACTTTTATGTTGTCACTGATTCGCTGCTCCATCTTCCGTCTCACTGTCTACGTTGCCACGCTAAAAAGTCTCACACTCTGCTCTTCATCACTGACGTTATTCTGTTCGTTTTTTTTTTAAATCTAGGCAACATGCTTACTCTTTCCTCTGACACAAACACCTGTCTCCTTATTGAACCGTCATTCTTCTATAGATTTCAGAGGGTATAACACCATTTGCAAAGCAACAACGCCTCGCTGCTCTGCAATGGTGCATGTTAACAGTGTTGTTGCCATTTTGTACAAGCAGTTGTACAAGCGGATACTGATAAATCGTGAGTACGTGCACTTTGGGTATTGCAGGCAAGACATTATATGTATTAAGCATACTCTTTTATGCAAACTAGGAAAGAATTGTCTTTACTTAATGACTTCACCTTGTTTGTTTTCCCAGATACCTTTCGCTGTGAATCAAGACTAAAATCCTTGTAAGGGTCGACCTCATTGCTCAAGGATTTATCCCACATGGCTCTGTCTATCTTAGTAGAACCGATAGCTACATATCAAGAGCGTCTCACAAAGCACGAACTTTGTAGTTTTAGCGGCTATTCCTTAGGATCCTGGTGAGAAATTGCTCTCGTGAACTGAAAGATATGTTCGCTAAACGATTCTAGCATATATACTCTCGTCTAACCAAGCATATGGGAAATCTAACCAGTTACACTAGACAACAGTTCTATTCCCAAACATTCTAATATATAAAATGCAATTTTTCAGAGCTGTAGACCCAACACGACCTCAAGAGTTCCTCATGATGCTAATCTCCCATTTGCCAGAAATGCGTAAGTTAATTTTATAAAGAGGGGGGGGTCACGATACGACTTTTTTCAGTTTATGACAAAAATATCATTTTTTTAAGTATTCTTATCGTAAAATTCAACATTCATTGAAACGATTACGTACACAATTTACGATACTTATTTAAAAAAAAAAATGGCTAAAAACGTTTACTAAAAAAAAAATATAACCTTATCACACAAATATTTGCCAGGGAAAATAAACTGTCTGCCGAAAAAAAAAGCAAGAGCAACAAATGTTTCCAAATATGGTTAAAGCTAGTTGCGTATCCTTTACATGACGTTGCAGAACTAGCCCAAGCAATAGTGGGGAAAAGAAAGCCAGCGGTGTTGCTGGTTTTTCAAGGCAAATGCTACATTCAGTGGTTTGCCATTTCTCTCTTGAACATCTTAGTAATAGTTTCGAAACCAAGTTCTGCTAGCAAAGTCAAATCTCAGAGTAGTTTCAGACAAGAAGCACTTCCTGCCTGAAGACCTGGATAGAGCTAAGGGTCACGTACTGAAAAGAGGAAGGTCTTAAATAGCGCAAGTGAAGACACGATTGAACATATCTGTAGGCTTAATAAATTTCGGCGAGGAGAGAAATGGGTCAGAGTATCCGAGAAAGTTTTAGTCGAGTATGGTTCTAATCACTTTTGGTCGTGAGTGCAGGTACTGACCCAGTGGTAAATAGATATTTCATTATAGCCCCCCAAAAAACAGAAGCAAAAAAAAAAAACACTCGTCTGCTGTTTGTAGCCCATCTGGTCACTGCAAGCAACATGTGTATGTCAGCTATATTCACGAGGCCGTTGCTGAGCCCATTTTGCGTTACAATCACACGAGACAACATGTTAAAGGTATTTATCACCACATGATGTTGCTAGTGGTCTAAATAATGGTACTGTACTGTCTAACCTCAGTGATCTCTGCCTTTTCGTTGATATGATGTTACAGTACCGGTCTTACTCACCTCGCTAATGTCTGAGCTTGGCGAATGGAAGGCGAGGTTTACCTTTCCCGGAGGTCAAAGTGAAAATATTCAGAGCATGCATCTTCCCTGTGGTGACATACGAAGTTATCAATGCATTATCCATGTGTTCAAAATTCACAGAATTAACCTCAGTCGCGGTTCAGCGTCCGCTTTTTTGTTGACGATGCTCTAATGTAAGTATATGTGTGTTTATTTTTTTTATTTTTATTTTTTGTTTTATTTTTGTTTTTTATCATCTGTTTACCCTACACCTTAGTGCCTACATTGCAAAGTAGCCAGTGGTGGTTTTAAAGAGACAAGCAACGATACGTGGAATGATGCTTCTTATATCAGAGAGTGTATTGGCTGGATGCTTGCAGGCTGACCTAAAGGTTTTAGATTCGACTCCTCACTAAGGCGAGATTTGTAATAGTTGACCTTGGTTCCCAGCCTAATGCCTTGGAAAGTGAACCAGCAGTTTGGGTCTGACTACCTGACCCACCCAGAGCAGTTTGGTCTCCACATATATGGCTCTAGTACCATATGCCCGAGCGCAGCTAATGTTAAAAGCTCCCTTTATGTAAGTAACTAGCTGTACCCGACCACGCGTTGCTGTGGCACAGTTTGGCTAAATTGAAAAGAAGAAAAATAGAAATCTTGCTTCGTACATCGAAGTAGTTGGAAAAATTACTCAAGTGAAAAGCAATGAAAACAGGAAAAATAATTACGAAATGAACGCTATGGTAAACTGTACCCAGCGCGCGTTGCTACGCCTCTAATAGAAATTCAATTGAAAGGAAAGTCGATATAACAATATGTAGTATTTACTTTGGACCATTGTGCTGTTGACATATCCTTAGGAAAAAACAGACAATTTAAAATATCATTGTAATTGTTCACTGAAGTGCTTTCGGGTATACAATGTTCTTAATTTTTCCGTCTGGTGCGTACACGAATAAATCAGAAGGTTTTCCGACGCGTGAACAGGCCACATATGGCTGTCCATGTGAAAAGCATGGATGTTCCAAATGTTGTCCACACACTTGTTCTGATTGTCCCTGTGATTTGATGATGGTCATTGCAAAGGCGAGTCGCACCTGAAACTGAAAGCGTCTGAATTCGAATGGCATGTCTATTGGAATTGCGTTGCAATAGTATATCCTGGCCCTTTACGTGGCTATAGTTAAATGTCACTAAAAATGGAAATATTAGTTTCGAAGATTTTTCCAACAAATGTGGTCACCCATCTCTAACAATGACAGGTAAACAGCTTGTATCAAAACAAACATATCCTGAAAATGTCAGCTAAATCCGTTCAGTAGTTTCCGAGTCTTTAGCTCATAAACAAACACACAAACATTGATTTTTATATATATAGATCACTCTTGGCCAGCCAAGAGTTTATAAATGTTTTTAAAAGATGTCCATACCTGTCAAGTAGTCTCTGTTTTGAAATCCCGCCGTTACCGGAAACGTTAAAATGTCCGCTTGGTAGATGCTTAGACGTGTATAATCCTAGGCAAATTTGTGCGAGGTTGCAATTGTAGTATACCAACCGAAAGCGCATTTAATTAAAAAAAATGATGTTATGTAATGTACAGTACATAATGTATCAAGAAAAGGTATAAACCTGAACGACAACTATATAACCAAGCTTCACAATATAACAAATACAAACAAAAGGTGAACGTTGCAGCTACTAAGCCTTTATCCGCACATACAAATCAAACAATACTACACAAATACACAAAATCACTTAGCTCATATCTCGTAGCAACCGGGCCGATGGATACTCAGCAAAATTCCTACACGCGTGTGCTGGGAGAATAAATACCCACTGTGGAGTACCAGGGGACATAACTAGGGGGTTAGAGTATAAATAAAGCGACTCTCAAGAGACTTGCGGACTCTGTCGCTGAAGCGGCTAGATTTAATGGCTGTCACCTCCATGTCGAGGATGTTGTCTGAACCTGTCAGCCAGTCGTAGATCTGTTTCACCAATGTATTTCATGCTACATCTCTTGTTGATGGCATAAATGACATTGCGGCTGGTGCAATAGAATGCTTCACGTGTGTGGAAGGTGGCGTTCGGGAATTCTAGACTAGTCACCTGGAAAACCTATGGACATGTCCTGCACACAGGTATGTAGCAAGAGACCGTGCCGGAGTGGGACTCTGACGCGGGACGTAACCGAATTTTGACTAGAATGTCCTTGAGTTAACGGTCATGCCTGTAGGCCACTAGAGGAGGTTTAGAGAAAATCGTTTTTGTGGCAGGGTCGGCTTAATGATGGATAGATGCCTGAGGAAAATATTTTTTGGCGCCGATGTTGTGAGGGTGGTAGGTAAGTGTGAGGAGGTCTGTTGTGGTGATATGGCTTGGAAACGAGAGTCTCGGCACGATGGAAAGACCATCGCGGTGAAATGCGGCAGATAGGACATGTTCAGGATACCCTCGAAGCCGGAAGAAGTCCATCATTTCCAGAGCCTTGTTGTGACTGTCGTCGTTTTCTTGGCATAGTCGGCGAAGGCGTAGAAGTTGGGAGAACAGAACTGAGACCTTGCAAGAAGAGGGATGGGAGGACGTGTAGACAGCAAAACTGTGGGAATCAGTAGGCTTGTAGTAAACAGGGGTGATATAGTCTATAGATTTCGAAAGTGAGATCCAGTAAATGCACTGACGAAGATGAGATGCTAGAAGTGCATCGGATGCTGGGATGAAAGTTGACGAAAAAAATGAATGAAGCTCTGCAGTTCAGGTAGTGGCATATCGGTGACACCGATGCAATCATCGATATACCTCCTGTAGAGCTCGGGGAGCCTACCGGTATATGCATGACGTATCTGGTGTTTGAGATGCCCAATGAAGAAGCAGGCATAGCTGTGTCCCATCTTGGTCCTCATACCGACGCCGCTGATCTGGTTGAAATACTGGCCATTAAACTCGAAGCAGTTTAGAGTGAGCACTAACTTAGCCGGACGATTCAAGGAGTCAGTGGCTATGGCAGGACTGACTTTCTGATCTAGAAAGAACCGCAAAGCCTGGAGGTCATTAAAATGTGGAATAGCGGTGAGAGGGAGGTAACATCTAAGGTGAAGATGTGGTACCTGAAAGATAGAGATAGCATGGTTGGATCAGCGACAAGGGGCTGCAAAATACGGATGAGGAACTCAGATATGAGCTCTATGGGACAAGCGTAGGCGAACACGATCGGTCTACCTGGGTTGTCGAGTTTATGTATTTCGTGAAGCATGTGAAGGCCAGCCTTCCTCAGACAACTGTCCTCGACAAATAGAGAGTTGACCCAGGCAGGCAGAAGATCTTCCTGGATGAAGGTTGTAATGGTACATTTTACTATTTTGTTGTTTTTTTTTACCGTAACATCCTGTGTCTTGGGTTCATAGGAAGATGCGTCACTAAGTTGCCTGTCCCCTTCTTGCATATATAAATCTTTTCTCCAGACTACTATCGCCCCTCCCTTGTCGGTCGGTTTAATAACAATATCATCACCACGTTTCAATCGTGTGAGTTCTTGAGGTGAGAGGTTAGTCCTGGAGATGTTAGAATTTCAATTTATTGATCTCGGAAAGAGTTTTCTCAATGTATAGATCCAAAGCTCTAGACGCCCGAGGTTTAGGACACCATGAAGATCTGGATTTTGAAAACCAGACAGTAGAGTCAGTAAGTACAGGTGCACTGGTTCTCTCAGGTCGGGTACTGTGATCATAATGCAACCTGAGCCTGCGAAAAATGTTGTGAGCGTCCTGAAGGAGAACGTATCGGTCGCTAGAAGGGCGTAAGGGCACGAACCGGAGATCCTTGCTGAGGAAGAATATCTCGGATATGGACAGAGGGATGTCCGGAGGTATACAAACAACCCGGTTGTCAGCGCCTGCAGGAGATGGAGAGGAGGAGAGAGTGGGTGGAGCGACAGAGCCTGATTTTTCAAAAATGACCTTGACTCCCAGGTCGACCCAGCCCTGAGTGCGTACGAGGTTAGTCCTGGGAAGTAAAGGAGGCAGACTTGATGCTGACAACATCCCCCACCTAGTGCCTATAGGTCTGAAAAATGTAAGTCTTGCCCTATATTCTCAATACGCATAGAGGCATGGAAAAAGAACTTTTACATTTTACTACCGTACATAGTGGGGTGAATTACTGGGGATGATGCTTTCATACCCTGCCAGCCTTTTACCTGGCGAACTTTCATGACCGGTGTGTCTGTGATCTCTTCTGTCCGCCGTCTTTCTGGTCGACCCGTCTATTGTCTTCCAGAAACATACTCTGTATTACTTATTTATCATGACCAATAATCCTGATAGACACAAGTTTATTTTTTCTTTTAGCTTTCTGTTTTTCCAAACTATGTTAATATTATTAATCTATAATATATTATTCTTTTTTTGTTGTTGTTGTTGTTGCTGCCTTACCTATCCTAATCTTGTATCAAAATCTTGTCTTCTTTTTTACTGATTCATTCATTCATTCAGTAGCATGTCCCTCGCGGAACCTCGCTGCCATAACAACCCTCCGGAAAACCTTCCTATCATGAGCAAGATGTCCTGCGTCTGATACACCCATCTGGAGATCATCTGCCACATCCTGCACCCATCTTCTCCTTGGCCTTCCTCTTCCTCTCTTCCCAGGCATATACCCCTCCATTATTGTTCTCTCTAGACCTCCATGACGTTTCAAGTGACCAAAATATTTCAATTTTCTTTGTTTTATTGTCTTTACTAGCCAACCCTCTTCAATATTCAGCTCTTGAAGTATGGATGCATTTGTTCTTTTCTTTACCCAAGATATTCTTAGAACCTGTCTGTAACATTTATATTCAAATGCATTTATGCGCTGTTCCGCTTGTTTAGTAAGTGTCCAGGTCTCACAGGCGTATGTTGCAATGGGAAAGATGCATGCTCTTAAAAATCTGACCTTTGTAATTCTATCTGTACAATTCCATAATTTATTCAGTTGTTTTAGTCTTTGAAGAGCAATTGATAGTCGCCGTTTAATTTCTTTCATTGTGTCACCATTGTTGGTAACCAGTGACCCTAGATATTCGAAATTTTCCACCACTTCCAATCTTTTTCCTCATTAACATATATTTCTTTCTCCATGGCAGTTTTGTTTGTATGCATTATCTTGTTTTTGCTGTGTTAAGAAATAAGTTATGATTTTCACTATTTCTTTGGAGTGAGGTTAATAAGTTTTCTAAACCATTTTGTGATGTTGATAGTAATACTGTATCATCAGCATAACGAATTTCTGGTATTTCATGACCACCGATGTTTAGGGCATCATATTGTTCCTTGTTTATATCATCTCTTACATTTCTCATTATATTTTCGGCGTACAGGTTGAACAAATACGGTGACAGCACACATCCCTGACGGACTCCTTGCTTGATGCCAAACCAGTCTGATGTCTCTCCATCTATTCTGACTGCTGCTTGTTGGTCTTGATAGAGCATTTTAATGAGCTGCACTATATGTGATGGAAAGCCCATATTCCTCATGATTTCCCAAAGCTTCTGATGTTGTACACAGTCAAATGCTTTTGAATAATCCACAAAACATAAGAACAGATTTACATTAAATTCTCTACACTTCTCTACTATTAAACGCATGTTAAATATATGATCTCTTGTTCCTCTTCCCTGTCTAAATCCAGCCTGAGCTACATTAATCTCTTCTTCCATTTTCTTTTGCAGTCTTCTCATTATAATTTTTAGTAGAATTTTACTTGCATGACTGATCAGTGCAATAGTTCGATAGTTTGTACATAATTTCAGGTCACCCTTTTTTGGTATTGGAATGAAGATAGTTCTATTCCAGTCTTTTGGCCAAATACCATATTTCCATATCTTTTCACATAATGCATGATAGATTTTTATGCTTTCTTCTCCTCCCGCTTTAATCAATTCAGCTGGTATCTCATCACATCCAGGTGATTTACCATTTTTCAGGCTCCTTATTGCCCATGAAATTTCATCTAATGAAGGTTCAGGTTCTGCCTCTACTGTTTCTGGTTCATGTATATCATTCATATCCTCACTGTCATTCATATCATACATTCCGCTGCAGTATTCCTGCCATCTTCCTAGAATTTGTCTAGATTCTGTTAAAGTATTTCCCAACTTGTCACAAATAACATTTAACTGAGGTTGAAAATTTCTTGTCAATAACTTCATTTCCTTGAACATTTCGTAATCTCTTCCATTTTTGTGATGCTGCTCTATTTTAATACAGCAATCTTGTACATACTGATTTTTATCCTTTCTTGTTACTTTCTTATTTCTCGTGTTAAAAAATTTATACTTCATCCTACTGTCATTGGTTTCTCCTTTCTTTTTCAGTTCCCTTCGTTGTTTTATTAGTTCTAACGTGTATGGTGTGATCCATGGTTTATTTTGCTTAGTCCTGGTGGGTATTAAGTCTTTTAGCTGCTGTTATCAAGATATCCCTAGCTTGTACCGCCAGTTCATCAGGTGTCATTTCCTCTTGTACAGACATCAAGACCTCAAAACGGTTCTTCACTTCTACGTTGTATGCATCTGGTATTTTTGTGAGATCAAATCGAAATGGCCTTGGTCCTCGGGTAAGCTTTTTGAGTTTTTAATTTCAGATCTGCTTCTAGTAACTGATGATCTGTATCGCAATCTGCACTTCGCATGGGTTTTTGCAGATGTTATGCTCGATCTCCATCTTCTTTGTATTAAAATGTAATCTATCTGATTTTTGGTAACACCGTCAGGGGATGTCCATGTGAAAAGCCTTCTAGGGTGTTGTTTATAAAGTGTGTTAGCTATTGTTAATTCATTTTCTATGCAAAAATTCAATCAATTTTTCTCCTGTTTCATTTCTATTACCCAATCCAAATTTTCGTAAAACGTGTCTCTCATTTTCAGCTCTATGCCTGTACCTACTTTAGCATTAAAATCTCCCATTATTATTATTATATCATTCTGATTAATTTATTTAATGTGTCTTGCAGTATGGCATAAAAATCTTCAATTTCGCCCTCCTCTGCTGTTGAAGTTGGTGCATATACCTGCATGAAAGTTATGTTTTTTGGACGGCCTTTAAGTCTGATAGTTAGGATTCTATCACTAACTGGATTATATCCCATAATAGCTTTTGCTGTTGTTTTATCTAAACAAAATGCCACTCCGCTCTGGCCTCTTACATCTCTACCAGAATATACGAAAAAGCTTCCATTTTCATTGATAAAATGTCCCTTGCCACTCCAACGATGTCACAAATTCCTAAGATCTGAATATTTAATCTTTCAATCTCATCACATACTACTTTAAGCTTTCCTTCATACAGACTTCTCACATTCCACGTTCCTATTCGCATTCTGTTTCTTAGTCTGACACAGTGGATTTCCTTGGTAACACAGTCAGGATTAACTCCGTCATCACGATTACTAGTACTGACCCCTGTATCACACTCTTCCCCAGTGTTATCTGATCTGCCTGGCCTGGGGGTCTCGCCACCAGATCTCTTCTGTGTTATGTTTTCTTTCATGATTGTTATGAGTTCTTGGCAAAATTTGCAGAAGGTAGTTTGCCGTTGCTTTCCTCCTGAGCAGTGACTATACTAGTCGGTGGCCATTGCCATTGTCTCTACTGATGAGATCATCTGCCTATCGCCGCAGAGTGCAGACCATAACCAACAATACCTGTCGGCTGCTCTTACACTCCATCCACCACCTGCTTCCATGGCTTCACGTAACCCTGATTGGGGGGCTAAACGGGTACTCCACCTTGCCCAAGGGTGTCCCGTAGACTAGCGGAGGAAAGGAGGCGTCTTACTTCTCCTTTGATAGGGGATACCCCTACCCCGCTAACCGATTTTACTGATTATTAGTCCAAATTTGCACCAAGCATAGGCAAATGCAGATAGTAAACACCACAGCTCCTCCTCTGAGTGGGTGGTAAATGTTGCATCAACAGTGTGGGGTGGCAAGTTTTGTTCCTTCTATTTTCTTACAACTACCGTTGTGAAAATATCGTGCCGATGTTAGACCGGTCCCCACGAAAGACACACAGTGAATCTGCTTAAACCTGGTCTCCTAGGATCTGAAGTCTTCGCAGAACAATTTATGTTTCTACAAAAAATTGGTGTATTCACACATTCTAAATATTTTATTTTTTAGGTCCATTAACTACGCTGGAGCTGGGTTTGTCCTTGCCCGTGAAATAGTGCATGCACTGGACACACTTGGTAAATATTCTTTTTTTTTTGGAATATCTTTCCATTTACCAGACTATACATAGTAGTTTTTCTGTAGTTCAGTATATTTTGTGGGCTAAATGAGTTACCACTAGTCAGCACACCACCAGGTGTCTAGCAGGTACCCTTCCGCTTCCTCTCTTAGAAAAAGAACTCGACGACGATGACACCGTCATACATTTTTTTCAACAGGATACATGACACAAATGCAGAGACGTAGTTATTGATCACAGTTGACATTCGCACATAATCCATTTGCTCTCAAACGCTCTCTCTCTCTCAAATTGTAGCGACCTCTCCTTGACCACAACAGCTCCTAGGACTACAGCGTCCCACACTCAGGACGCGCCGTACAGCTGAACAGGACGAATTCTCACATTCACTGGACCTTGATATTATTTTAGCAGACAACACGGCTGACTGCAGACGGACTTCCCTTGCCGTACTCCGAAAACACACAGCTGTCGTCAGCTTGTCGAAGGGCTCCGATGACCGACAGGACTTCTACCATAAGTCCTCTCTAGCACACTGCTCTCGTCGGCATCACCCCCCCCACTCTCTCTCTCCCCCCCCCCCCCCCGTTCTGTTTTACTAGTAGTCCTCGTACGTTACTCTACGTCGCCACTGCTGGAGCGTTCCGTCCCCTGGACTTACTTCGCCAGCGGGACCATACCTTCGACCAGTAACGCAACCTCAACACTTCGCCAGACCTTAATGCCTGATATTCGTACGGTATTCTTGTCTGTTAAACTCGAGAGAGATATCACGGACCCTGACTTCGTCTATGACTCTCTCTCTCTCTCTCTCTCTCTCTCTCTCTCTCTCTCTCTCTCTCTCTCTCTCTCTCTCTCTCTTCTCTTTTCGACTTTCGACTGCCTCTGACTGACTACTCAGCCCTCCAATTTATCCACCTCGAATCCGTGTGAGTGGATGCTGTTTACACGAGAGGCACGCTTGTAAGGTCGTTTTCGTGAATCATGATCCTGTGGGTGTTCTCGAGACTCACACTCATGTTGGCGTTCTTGAGGATCACGCTTATGTGGGTGGCTGATGTTACCTGAGAATCACGCTGTCACTTAATTCACACTTTCTCTGTTTATCTCGTTAGTCATGCTTTCAGCCCCCACACAGTAACCCACGGGTCAACTTTCTCGTGGCACAACAGAATTACTCTCATACCACTGTCCCTTCACACAATATCACACTTTACCCAAATCAGCGCGCAACAAGTATCCACTATATTTGCCACATTGCAAGACAGTTGCTGGGTTTGGTTTCACCTTGTAGTGTATCTTTCGAATCAGATAGCGGGCATTTTTGAGATCTCTGCGAATCAACATACATGAGAGTATTTGCTATTTAACCTGGTTATTTATGTGTCTGTGATCGCTTCTCCGTGTGGATAGGTAATATACATAATACGCTATTATATATATACATACATACATACATACATACATACATACATACATACATACATACACATACATACATACATACATGACATACATACATACATACATACATACATACATACATACATACATACATATACATACATACATACCATACATACATACATACATACACATACATACATAAATACATACATACATACATACATACATACATACATACATACATACATCATCCACATACATACATACATATCCAATCCATACATACATACATACATACATACATACATACCATCATACAACATACATACATACATACATACATACATACATACATACATACATACATACATACATACCTACATACATGCATGCATACACATGCATGCATGCATGCATGCATGAAACATGCATGGCATGCATGCATGCATGCATGACATGCATGCATACATACATACAACATACATACTACATACATACATACATACATACACATACATACATACATACATACATACATACATACATACATACAATACATACATACAGACATACATACATACATACATACATACATACATACTACACTACATACATACATACATACATACAGTCATTCATACATTCATACATACATACATACATACATACATACATACATACATCATACCATACATACATACATACACATACATACATACATACATACATACATACATACATACATACATACATACTACATACATACATACATACATACATACATACATACATACATACATACATACATACATACATACATACATACATACATACATACATACATACATACATACATACATACTACAGACATACATACATACATACATACATACACATACATACATACATACATACATACATACTACATACATACATACATACATACATACATACATACATACATACATACATACATACATACATACATACATACATACATACATACATACATACATACATACATACATACATACATACATACATACATACATACATACATACATACATACATACATACATACATACATACATACATACATACATACATACATACATACATACATACATACATACATACATACATACATACATACATACATACATACATACATACATACATACATACATACATACACATACATACATACATACATACATACATACATACATACATACATACATACATACATACATACATACATACATACATACATACATACATACATACATACATACATACATACATACATACATACATACATACATACATACATACATACATACATACATACATACATACATACATACATACATACATACATACATACATACATACATACATACATACATACATACATACATACATACATACATACATACATACATACATACATTATACACATACATACATACATACATACATACATACATACATACATACATACATACATACATACATACATACATACATACATACATACATACATACAGACATACATACATACATACATACATACATACATACATACATACATACATACATACATACATACATACATACATACATACAGACATACATACATACATACATACATACATACATACATACATACATACATACATATCATACATACATACATACATACATACATACATACATACATACATACATACATACATACATACATACATACATACAGACATACATACATACATACATACATACATACATACATACATACATACATACATACATACATACATACATACATACATACATACACTACATACATACATACATACATACATACATACATACATACATACATACATACATACATACATACATACATACATACATACATACATACATACATACATATACATACATACATACATATACATACATACATACATACATACATACATACATATGCATGCATACATACATACATACATACATACATACATACATACATACATACATACATCATACATACATACATACATACATACATACATACATACATACATACATACATACATACATACATACATACATACATACATACATACATACATACATACATACATACATACATACATACATACATACATACATACATACAAATAATGCTACTTGTTGCACATTTCGCAGGTAATATGGTTCACAAGAATGGAACATTCGGTCACTGGAGTAGTGCTCAATTGGACTTAAATGTTAAAGATCTTATTAAGTGCCTAGTTGAGCAGGAGAAAAACTATACGTACAAGACGGCAGGCCAGTATGTGAGTATTTGTGGCAGTTGCTGTTCTCGCGTGTTTGTGTGAAATTGTAATTGTGGTCATGTTAAAAGTACTGCTGAAGCAGATGTGGCTTCTGTGACCGCTGAGCACACACTTTAACTCAGAAGCTCAACAAGAGGGCATGGAATAAATATAAACAGGGATCAATAGATTGTTTCAATCAAAGTCTTTGCAAATGGGACTTCTCCTGTGGATGCTGTCTCTAGGATTTTATTTTCTGTTGTGCCTATTGATAAACAGTTTAATTGAAACGTTTCGACTTTTAATTTCCCATCCTCCTCCTTTCTCCCTTTTTTTTCCTGTGTTCAGTGAATTCATGGTCTGTACTATTTCAACTGCGGCATATCCACTGTCACCCAATATTTCATCGACGATCTGCCAGTGCTGCAGTAACCTCCATGTTCACTGTCTTTGAGATATAAAATGTTGCATCTTTACAAATGATAGGCCATAACAAGTAGTGTGATAATGCCAGTTGCTTCCTCTTTTCCCATCAATCCCAGACACTTCCATAATATGTTGCATCTTATGTTTTTAATTTGCGGGTGGTGATTCTTCACGGGCAAAACATGGTCTCCAGAATACTGCCCACGTTGTATGTTTAAGATAGAAGAAACCGCATCTATGACATAGTAATATACATGAAATAATATGCAATGTACAAACATATACTTTTATAGATGATTTCTATACATGGACAAAGCTTGCCTCAAAGTCTCCTTGCAGAATTATTGGGAGAAGGGACGGGGGGCCACAAGGGACATGAGTCGCCAAGTTCAGCATCCATGAACACACCAGCAGTCTACACGACTTTAATTGTCATCATCACCATCAGTAGCGGCAGTTGCCTTGCTGGCTGGCGTTGGCTGACATGCTTCTCTGGGCTTGCGAAATCAATCAGTTCATTTGCAGTACACGTAAAAATATATGTCTTTACAGATAAAGATATGATACAACACAGACGGGGGGTGAAGAAAAAAAAGAGTTGGGGAAGGTGAGACATATAAGAAATGGTTTAAATTGTGTGAAACAACCCCTTGACTGGCAAAGACTGCCTTACTATTTCCTTATAGTGTGAATATTGAGAAAGTGTTAAATATACAAACCAAAAGACCCGTGTGTAAATATATATATATATATATATATATATATATATATATATATATATATATATATATATATATATATATATATATATATATATATAATAGATAATATTAACTTGTATGTCAATCTATATGTGTGGGTGTGTATGAGGCCCCTCCCCAACAACTCTCACTAGGTATAGATCACCCGTCCAAGCCATTGATTTTGGTGCAATTAACATTTCTTAGCCAAAATAATTGTCACAAATAAACAAGACCACAATTATAGCCGAAACTTCTTGCAATAGTTTAAAGGTGTTTATTAATTAAAAAAGTGTCTCTGTTCCTGAGCTTAACATTTGCACGCCATGACCAAAGACTGCATATTACTTTCTCTCGTCGTCTTCCTGTCCCTCTTGACATCAATGTTCCTAGTTGTTGCAACAAGTTTTCCACATTTCCCCTCTTATTATATGGACCTGAATGATGACTGCCCAAATCTGATCTTATGGGTGTCATACGTTTTTTTTTTTTTTTAAGTCTGTCCAAACAAACATGTTTCCTAATTGCAGGTCAAGGGGGAACAAACCAAGTATGAGGATGTGGCAGACAATCTGGCGATTCATCTGGCGTATATGGTTTGATTTTTATTTATTCCTGTTACTTACAATTGTCAGTGACAAGGCTTGGAATTAAAGACAGAGGCCCGTCTAGGCGAACACAGATTGACGATATTAAAATGCTTCTACATTGACATGAAATGACAATAGCCATTGCTGCTCATCAAGCAATGGATTGCTGATGAAGATATGAATTCTTAAAAATAATCATTCAACTAATATTTCCGTGGAAGGATGTACCCAGACATAGTAGTGTGTGTGGGTTTACTGATATATAACCAGACTTAGTAGTGTGTGTGGGTTTACTGATATATAACCAGACTTAGTAGTGTGTGTGGGTTTACTGATATATAACCAGACTTAGTAGTGTGTGTGGGTTTACTGATATATAACCAGACTTAGTAGTGTGTGTGTGGGTTTACTGATATATAACCAGACTTAGTAGTGTGTGTGGGTTTCCTGATATATAACCAGACTTAGTAGTGTGTGTGTGTGTGTGGGTTTCCTGATATATAACCAGACTTAGTAGTGTGTGTGGGTTTCCTGATATATAACCAGACTTAGTAGTGTGTGTGTTGTGGGTTTACTGATATATAACCAGACTTAGTAGTGTGTGTGGGTTTCCTGATATATAACCAGACTTAGTAGTGTGTGTGTGTGTGTGAGTTTCCTGATATATAACCAGACTTAGTAGTGTGTGTGGGTTTCCTGATATATAACCAGACTTAGTAGTGTGTGTGTGTGGGGGTTTCCTGATATATAACCAAACTTAGTAGTGTGTGTGTTTCCTGATATATATAACCAGACTTAGTAGTGTGTGTGGGTTTCCTGATATATAACCAGACTTAGTAGTGTGTGTGGGTTTCCTGATATATATAACCAGACTTAGTAGTGTGTGTGTGTGTGGGTTTCCTGATATATAACTATGAGTTTAAACAGGCTATCTCAGCTAGCGTAATTGAAAACCATATTGAAAGCCTCAAGTGTCCTCCATACCTATAGAAATTGGTAGTGTAAGAAGGAAATCTAGCGAAAATTTAGTGGCTTTTCTTCCATTATCCATTGAAAAAAAAAAGCCGCTATGATTTAAACAGCATTTTACAAAACCTTCTGACGTGATGTTGCACACGTCATCAAACAGGGTTTGGCGTTCGAGGGACCACGGCGTGAATGTGACGACGTGGTCAACTGTTGCTATATAAGTTTAGCGTTCGGCTACGATGTAGCCATCTAAAAGCATGTTATATTGACAGGTTAAGGTTGTACCATTTTCTTTGCTTATTGTGTGTGTGTGGTGTATGTACGTGTATATGTGCGAATGTCTTGTCTCAGGGCCGGACCCGAGCAGGGGGTAAAGTGAGATTAGTGGTTTTAGTGGCTCCTGGACATTTGATGTTTAAAAAGTAAAAATGAAAACAATAGGTCAAATTGTTGCCAGGGTTACTAAAATAACTGTTATATAATTAAAACGTGAACGACTCTACAATACATATTCATACCCACAGCTAAACAACCATACCTAACGAAACGAAACCCGCCACATTTACACTAATATTTCATTTACTGTTCGTAGCAACATATGCCTATGCACCCTAAAATCCTTTATCCAACTCTATCTCATTCCGGGATCTAGCATACACGCGGTCACCCCACCCAAACGCCTCACTGCCTTCTGGCTTCAATTTAGAGTAACAGATTGTGTACTTATCAGTAATTAGCCATTTTATTGTTTCATTAATTCTAAAGAACTATTTCTATTTTGTTCAAGTGTTTTGTGTGGATGTGCGCATCCGCTAAAATAAATGTTTAATAACCAGTGCGAATATAATTTCACTATTCTTCTCCTTTACTGAGCACGCGCATCTAAAACTGCGACCTGACACCAGCCCCATTTATCCTAATTGTCATTTCTTACCCTACATACGTCTTAGCACCATATGCCCAGGCCATAAAACCCCTTATCTAACCACCCGCCGCGATGACGACCCCTTACCGAGGATCCTCACTGATACTGCGACACGACAACTGGTTTATCATAATTGTCATTGTTTAGTCTATCAACTTCACTGCATCATGTGCCATGTGGGCCTTTATACCCCTTTAATAAGTGCCAAAACACCAAATGTTCAGCGGGTCTCCAAATCCCCTCATCTAACTAGCTGACACAATGAATTGTCACTTTACTGAGCACCAGCTCCTAATAAGGACATACAGGAGATCGTAGTTTGTGGATCGAAGTGATCATTCATGTCTGTTAGGAAGGCCCTTCAGGAGGATAATGTTGATGATGAATCCCTCAGATGACCTCTCTCAAACTAACACCCTTCCCTGCTCGGGCACAGACCTACGCATTTGGTGTGTGTGTGTGTGTGTGTGTGTGTGTGTGTGTGTGTATATATTAGCAGCAAACTACAACAAATTTGTAAATTACCATGAACCACTCCATATCGCAACCTAGCGGTAGATTTCTTGGCCATAAGTTACCACACTGGCTCACTAAAGCAACGCTCATACGAACTCCACCCACCTTTTTTTCCAACAAATGATAACGCCGGAAAAACCAAGAATTGTACGCTCGATTTCCTTCCTATACACTATTGACATTTGATTGCTAACATGCTCCATCAAATTTCCGGAGGAGATGTATACTTTACATATTATTTAGTGTCGCTTAATGTGTCAATTAATTACACGGTTATTATGTGAGTTATAATTTAGGTTACCTTCACGGCACTCCGGACAAGTTCATAGGTGCTCAGATACCCCCTATATATACATCAGGGTCCCGCGTTTGATGGTCATAGTCCTATTTTGGTTGACAAGACTTCTCGTGCGTCCGGTGTGCTTTTCGTGTCTGGCTGTGTCGATCTTTACACTCAATTGTTGCACTCTTAGCAAAGATGTGGATGTGCTGCTTTTAAAATCCTTCAATCGTCCTACCTCTCTAATGGTGTTAACAATATCGGTATGATTCATAGGGCTGCCCTTTGTGACTAAAGCAGAGCTGGCTAATCTGTCCACTCTTTCACTATCAACAACACCCGCATGCCCTAGGACAACGATGAAGGTAACTCTACGCACAGTTGAGTTTTGCAATGACTTGAACCACTGTAGGTACAACGCCCGCCGAATCATACTCATGGAATCACTCAGTACGTGCAAATAACCCTGCTTTGCTAGCCACATGAAAGCTCGTGTTACCGCCATCCCCTCCAATGCAATGCAGCTACTAGTCATACCGAAGGCACCACTTGCCTCCTGGATTGTTCTACATGCACAGAACAGAACATGTGCATCCGTCTCATCTGAATTTTCACACATAAGCACGTGGACCTCTGCATTCACAGCAATTGGATTCTGCAATTGTGCATATATCTCGTTCAACACAGTTACCAATTTAGATCTGACGGGCTCTATCTAACTATATCTCGGTAATTATCTTATGCAGGCATACGTGAATTACACAAATTATGGAAGTCTGCAAGAGCGTGTATTCCCTAGCTTGAGTTTGCCAAATCAACAGATGTTCTTCGTCAGATATGCACAAGTTAGTATATTTGTGTCAGCTAGCATCGACATCAATTCTTAGATATGTTACAGTAACGCATATTTGACATCATCACTGAATGTTGATGATACTTTGATACTGTTGTCTAGAGTGTGAACGTGCACTACCAGCAGATTGTCTCAAAAAAGCTCAGCAAATTGAAACATTACAAAGAGAACACACATTTCGTCAGGGTTGGTCTACTAATACAACAAAATTATGAAGGACCACAAACGACCTAGAAGGCCACACAAAAAAATGTTAAAACTGGGAAACAGAAAGACTTTCTTCTTTTACTGCTGCTACCCCTAAAATAACTGTTGGCAAATTGTCTTGTAGCTTACAGTTAGGCTGCGATAACGGAGTTTTTAATCCCTAAGGAATCCTAATTAGTCGCCTTTTACGACAAGAAGTAGTGGTGGGTTTAACCGTCTCTTTTCCGCTCTAAAAAAAAGGATGCTCAAGGAAGTAGTGGTGGGTTTAGTCGTCTCTTTCCCACTCTCAACAAAAGTATGCTTGGTCACTACAGGGAAAAATTTTTTTTTTACTTACAATGTTAGACCAATTATTTTATAATGGTTATTTGTAGGGATATATGTTGATACATTTGTAGACTTCAAGTGTAAACAAAACATGGTTGCCATGGCAACATCCGCCATTTTGATTTAAAAAAAACATGTACTTAGTCAGCTAAAATTTAAAAAACAAACCGAGGTATTGAGAAACAGATGATTGATTAATAAACTTTACACCTATGTTTAGGGACAGGTCTAGTTTATTTACTTCAAAAATGTTTTTAAATA
>CAJHNH020003868.1:425532-443032 GCA_905116865.2 Candidula unifasciata
TAATCTCGGCGTCTACGGTGGCAGGTATCTGACTCATTCCCGGTTATATGACAACCTCATGCATGTTTTCTGTTGTATCAACTAATTCTGTTCTGTGAAAACACTGTCACGAAACAACCATGAGCCCTATGCTTCCAAAAGTTGAGAATCACTGTGTGTGAAAATTTGTTTTCAAATGTGTGACGTCATATGGAGATCCAGGGGGACGACGGGAAGTCTGTATCCTCGCCTGGGGAAAAAGTCCGTTGCTGGACAATTCAATGTGTGTTCTCTGCAGCACAGTGTAGATGAAGTAGAAAAAGGGCACAGTGAACTGCGATGATGAATTAAACTGTTGGTCGGAGATCCATTCTTGGTATTGAAGAACTTGGCCTGTGATAATTCATGTCTATCTGTGATCTGATTTGTTGAATTTATTTATGTGTTATTTAATGGTTATTTTAAAATTCATCTGTTGAATGGACGCTTTCTCTTCTTAGATTTTGTGCAGACATCCTGAAAATTCTTAGAAGAGTAGTATATAATAATTCTTAAATATTCTGTTTTCTCACTCAATCCTTGGGTAGCATACCTAGGGGCATAAGTAAAGTGGTAAGAAAGCTAGCCCAGTATAACAATACGCAGGAGACAGTTGTCAACATGCTATGCTGCCTTATTCCAGTGGGGGTTTTAGCTAGTTATTGAGAGTTTGAAGGGACATCAATAACACTAATACACGGGCCACAACCTAACATGATACTTTCACTGAGTGGTGTGTCATTCTGTTCAGAAGTAACAGAAAGAGATGGCCATCACAAGACACCATTATATTTCTGTTGCCCAGCACTTGGTGACGGGACAAACAGCTATTTCGAAGATATTCATGAAATAACTATGAAATGCTTTCTAGATATTGTTCCAATGTTCGGCACTGAGATTAACACGTGCATATATGTTTGCTGTTCTAACTGCAGGGTCAATGGAGCTCTACAGAATCTTGAGGAATTTGCTACCACCTTCAGGTGTGCTCCTGGCACTCGAATGAATCCTGTCAACAAATGTAGAGTGTATTTTTAATTGTCCGCCCTTCTTGTCTGCATCACCGACTATTTTCAACTGGCTTTTCGTGCACAAGAATACACACACACACAAACAACAACAACAAAACAAAAACATAATTAAACAAAAAACAGAGAAATATTGATTGTAGTTGTCTCTAGTTGTTCTGGTGGATTCTATAATACGTTCTAAGCAGATAAAAAAAATGTGAATAAAACACACCAAAGTTACCCATCTGAGTAGACTAAGTTTGATATTTTTTTGTTCTTTGAACAGCCATTTTAAGTAAAATTAAATGTCTGTATGAGAGTCTTTTTTTTAAATTTCTTATTTGAACATCTCTGATGTTCTTTAGTTCGTTCCAAACAGTCTTCTCGTCAATTATAAATATGTACATATAATAGTTATGTCTACTTTATATATAGAAATGCTTGCCTGCCGGTGCAAAGGTTTTGAGTTCGAATCCCTGCGGGCGGGTTTAGAAAACTAAATTTCGCTCGAAAGTCGACCGCAGGGTAAAAGTAGTATGAGGAAAGATCGTGGGAAGTGAGGCGCAAATGTGTGATGTTAAAATAGCATACAGCCAGTAAACAAAGATATGGGTCTAGCATGACACGCCCCATGCGCCATCTCACACAACAAGCTAGGAAAGATGGAGACCGGCCTGTTCCTTACAGCGAGGCAAGCATCGCTTTAGAGACCCCGTGCTGTTAGCAGCGTCCTTTATATACATTTTGTGTGTGTGGAATGCAGATTCGTTGGGAAATGAACAAGCAGACAGATTGGTTGGTTCAGTACCATTGGGTGGGAAATGTATGTGTCGCGTGCGAATGTGCACTAGAACGCACCGGTACTGAGTGAGCAAATAAAACGTCAAAACAATACGTAACGTTGTGGAGGTATTGTTGTCAAATGCAGTTGATGTTTACAGTCCGAAGGAGACGAACATGTGGATCCCTGAGGACGCTTTACCCCGGGATCCCACGGAAGCAAACGTTGTATACAGTTGGATCCTTGAGGACGTTTTACCCCGGGAATCCAATATAGACCTCAGCAGAAAGCTGGTAGATTGACAAAGTTCGGCAGTAAGCCGGTATACCTTCATTACTTAATTCAGATTACTGTCTGGATCTCAAGGTCGGACTGCCACCTATCGTGAGGACATATCAGTCCATGAATGTACGAGCGGGCTTTTGTTGATATGCTTGAATGAATCTTGATTAGTAACTGCACATTTTCTCCTTGTGTTGATCATCGTTATTGTCAATACACAAATGGAACTTTTAAAGAGAGTTCTTGTTTCGCTACGTTTGGAAGCTTCAGCATTCATCATGTTGTGTGTGGCGCGGTGATTTATGTCACAGGCGTGAGGGGAAGTTAAGTCCAACATGATGTGTATAAGAAGATACTCCGTACGTCACTCGGGCGCCAGTCCTTCACTATCCTGGTTGTACGGAACCTCACGCAAGACCCCTACAGCACGTCCTCGTCGTGCGCCACGGATAATGTCTCAAATGAGCATTAACAGAGCTGTCAGGGGATCTCGGAGTTCGGCGGCCCCCAGAGGTGATGTGTCCTAGTGGCTCTCATCAGCCCGCCCCCAAACGCTTGGGTGAAAAATGTTATCAAAACTCATTAGGAACATGAGTAGGTTTGCCAAACGTACAGCCAAAATTACAACCCTTGGTTAAAAGACTGCGGAGTAAAGAGAACATTGTTCACTGCACATCCTCTGTTAACCCTCAGTGTCGTCGTCACCGTGCTGAGGTACACCACAACAGCAACCATCCATAAGCTGGCCATCCTTGTACATCCTTGGTTAACCCCCAGTGTCGTCGTCACCGCGCTGAGGTACACCACAACAGCAACCATCATTAGGCTGGCCATTCATGTACATCCTCGGTTAACCCTCAGTGTCGTCGTCAACGCGCTGAGGTACACCACAACAGCAACCATCCATTGGATGGCTAAGCCTAATTGTCCGACAAAACTAGATCATACGGATCAAAATCTGACCATCAAAATTTGTATTGAACTGAAAAAGACCGAATGTCCACACCCAAAGACCCCACTCGCCCGAGTGTTGGGACAAAACTGATAACGATATGCCTGATGCAGGATGTAAAATTCTTTCGGGCTAACGGCTCGTCAAAGAAATCTAACGTGCGAAGAAAAAAGAATGTACCTATCTGTGTGGTCACAAAAGTCCAAAACCCACGGGCTGCTCCCCGCTGACTTCCAGAGGGCGCAGCCCCTGTCGGGCGGGAGGCCTGATACGGTTGTGAGGTTAAGCAGGCATGTGCAGGACGTGACGATTCCTTGGGTGAGCCCAGAACCAGAGCGCCATGTGCCGGCTCTGCATGCATGGAAGCTTCCTTGGATGGCGGGAAATGCCCATGATCTGCCCCTGCCTTCCCTTGAGGGCTAACTGTTCCACAGGGGGCTGCCCCAAAGGGGTACTCCGAGGGCAATACCTGCGGCGAAGGGGACAAAGTGGACACCACACAAATCAGGCAACGTCACGACCCACACAAAACAATGGCCACAGTCAACCTAGAAATAGGCCTGACGTCTTCCTTCGAAGTCTGAGTACAGCTGCCCATGAGGCAGGGAAATGAAAAACGGTTGTACACGCAAAAATCAGGTCCAGGTGAAAGCCAAAAGTCCAAGCGGACGATTGTTGTTGTTGTTGTTGTTATCGATCCAGCGGCGCATGAGCTTTCGCCCTTTGGCCCAATGCCATGTATTGGAATTTGCATGTTTTCACAAGATCTGTCAGCTCTGTCATTACCTGGTGTGCCGGAGTGACCTGAATCCACTGCATCACTATTCTGATGTTGTATGAGGTAATAAGATGATCGGCATCCAGGATTATCTTGGCTATGTCAGTTCTGCAGCGTTCATTGCCCTCAGAGCTTGAAGGGCAGACATTGAATCTGTGAAGATGACAATATTTGGACCTTTGAGGGGTAAACATCCATTACAGTCTTTAGGTGGTATACTGCTGTTTCCAGTGCAATTATTTCAGCTTCATAGTTTGAACAGAATTCCCCGCATGCATCAAAAATCTCTTCAACAGATCCATCGGGATAACCTATGTAGATTCCGTAACCTGCTTTAATGGTAGCTTTAAATGCTGATCCATCAGTATAGACATGTATCCATTCTTGGGGGTAAGAATCAACGGTCTTTAGTGATGAGTTCATAAGAGCGATTGGGTCGGACTGTTTGGTTTCCTCGCCTACCAATTTAGTTTTGGACTTCTGGAGCTTTAAAGCGAGCATGTGGTGGTAGGTTTTTTGCAACATTCTGAATTCCTTGACGTCTTTCTGGGAGGTGGTATCTGTCCTGAATTTCATTTACACAGTGTAAAACCGATTTGTGCTTTATTCTTTGTTTGGATTCCCAGTTTTCTACAAGATGTCTATTAGGATGGTTACGATTTTTCCTAACGCATCTTTCATAAAATTCTAAAGTGGCTTTTTCTCTCCGCAACCCGAGGGGTTCCACATTTGTATGGATTTCACATGCAGCAGTTGGTGTAGACTGCATAGCTCCGCAGATTAATCGGAGGGCATTATTTTGTACTCTGTCAAGAGTCTCTAGGTTAGTTTTTGGAACAAGTTGTAAGCAGTGAGTTGTTGTACTCTATCACAGAGCGAACATATCCTAGGTATAAGCCCTCAGAGTTTCCTTGTCTGATCCCCATGATGTACCTGCAAGTCTCTTTAATAACTGTAACCGCCTCAATGCCTTATTCCTGATGTTTTCAATATGGTTCTTGAGGCTGAGCTGCGGGTCAAGTGTGACTCCAAGTATGTGGGATGCTCTTCTTTCATCACTTGGTGTTTGTCTAACCTCAGGTTAATATTCTTCCTTGCTACTTGGTGGCTTTGGTAAAGATTGTGTAGACCGTCTTTGCACAGTTAATCTTGAGTTTCCATCTTTGGCAGTAATCATGCAGTCTTATAAGGTCTCCATTCAGTCTTTGGGCTCCACTTTCCACATTTTCATGACTCTGCCATATTGCTAGGTCATCAGCGTACAAGGCTTTTTCGGCCTTGATTTGTTCTGGCAGGTCATTGATAAAGATTAGGAATAGTGTACAGCTCAATGATGAGCCTTGTGGCAAGCCCTCCTCCAAGACTTCTTTAGAAGAGATTGCGTTGTGCATCTTAGTCTGGATTGTTCTATCTATCAGGAAGTATTTCACCCAGTTATACAATCTGCCATGTATTCCTATGCTCATCATCTTCATCAGGAGACCTTTTCTCCATACTCTGTCATAGGCCTGCTGGAGGTCGACAAAGACTGCCACTGTGTGTTTCTTATTCTGGAAGCCATCATGTATTCTTTGTGTCAGTCTCAACAGCTGGTCTTCTGTGCAGCTGTTGGTTCTGAAGCCTGCCTGTTCATGAAGCGGACGATTAACCGGGACCTTCCACTGGAATTCACAGCCGGTGATCGATTAAAAAAAAAAAAAATCAAGTTGTGTTACTCTTGGCCAGTGGCATGTTAAGTGTTGATGTCATTTGTTACATTGCGACACACCTTGTCACTTTGGTACGCCGCACATCACCACGCAGCCTTTACAGCACGTCACACTGTAGCTCAAGCTTATGCCCGTCACAATGGTACGCACGTCACAGTATGCATGACAAGTTATATGTGATGAAGGCCCTTTGGGAGCTAGTGAACTATGCAGAGGCAAGAATAGATAGATGTTCATGGTCGGACATGGACAGACATGTAATTGAACTCCTACTGGCATCATCGGAACTGGAACTCTTTGCTGGCTGCGGAAGACGAGGGCGGGGCGCTTATGAGAATGTCTTAAGCGCTGTGATGTCAACTCTTTGCTGATCACTGATCCCCATGCGCCAATGGCTTATAAAAAAAACTCCTTTACCTTCTTATTCTTCTTTAAGTCCTCTTTTACTGCTTCGGGTGTGGAGGGAAATTTAAGGTCCTGCTTCGTGCTTTTTTGGCTACTTCCACGTTAGACACATCCAGGTACTGAAAAGTTTCTCTAATGTTATCCTTCCATGATGTTCTCGTGTGCTCCTGGTACTCGAATGAATCCTGTCAACAAATGTAGAAATAAAGTTCAGTGCCCATCTTCAGCAGCCAGCGAAGAGTTCCGATACTAATTATGCCAGTAGCATTCTAATTAAACGTCTGTCTTGACTTTCCTCTGAGCCTTGAGCATCTGCCAGAACCTCTCTCTTGCTCTACGTCACTCTCCTCTTTTGGTATATGCCTTGAATGGTAAAGCATCAGAAGGCAATCTCTCCAAGTAGGCAAACCATTATGTTTGATGTTTTTCTATATAATTTAGAATTGGTTCTATACCAGCTTTATCTCGTATGATCTCATTTCTGTTTTTATCCCTTCTGGTCACTCCTACAGCGTTTCTCCGACACCTCATGTCCATGGTTACTAATTTTATGTTATGTTTTGTTGTGCGTGACCACGTCTGGCTCTAGTAGCATCGGGTGGGAATGAATATGCTTTGTATGAGATGTCTCTTTGTGCTAATTGGGATTGTCTTATGCTGTAAGAGGGGAGCTAGCTGTCCCAATACTTGGCCAGCTCTACTGCATCGAATGTCAATTTATTCGTCTAATTTACCATCTTCAGTGAAAGTTGTTTCAAAATATTTAAATTCAGATGCCTGTTTAATAAATGTATGCTCTAATGCTACGTTTAAATCCTGCTTCTTTATTCCCACTGACATTACTTTTGTCTTGTGGATGTTGATTCTACTTTTTATTTTTTATTTACATTCCACATTCATAGATGTAAGATGCTGTTGTAAATTCATGGCTGTATCTGCAATCAAGGTCTGGTCATAAGCAAAAAGTAATTCGTTGATGTTTCTATTATTTTCGTTCCTGGGCCTGGCATCCTCGCTTATACTGTCAATGTAGGTGACAAACAGTAGTGGTAATAAGACACATCCATGTCTTACTCCGGGTGTTACTTTGAATGGTTTAGATGGTATCTGGTTTATTCTAACTACGCTTCTACAGTCGCTATAAAAGCTTTCGCAAACTTAAATGAAGTGTTCACTTACTCCATATCGAGCCATTACTTTGTGCCCTGTCGAAAGCTTTTTCTAAGTCTACAAACGCTACAAATAAGTTCTGATCATATTCGAAGTTCTTTTCTAGTAACTGTTTAAGTTCAGTTAAGCTGTCAACTGTGGTTCTATCACTGGCATCCTTTATCTAGTATTACTGTACATACAAATAGATGGGTCAGCTTATAAATTTCTGTACGTACAGAAGTGGATCATGGTATCAACAGATTGATTTGATTTGATTTGATTCAAGAACCGACATCACAGCACTCGGGGCATTCCCATAAGCTCTCAGTGCCCATCTTCAGCAGCAAGCGAAGAGTTCCGATACTAATTATGCCAGTGGCATTCTGATTAAACGTCTGTCTTGCCTTTCCTCTGGGCCTCGAGCATCTGCCAGAACCTTTCGTCACTCCCCGCTGCATCAATCTCACCAGACTGGTGATCCATCTGCTCCTCCGAATTGTACACGCTCTTCAACAAGGCACTAACCACGTCTGCCTTATCATGTATCAGTATTTCACCAAGTTGTGCAGAGCCAGCCAGTCTGTCCGCCTGTTCATTTCTCAACACACCGGCGTGACCCGGTGAAAAAATCCAGACAATACTCCTCACCCGTGTCCTTCGCAGCGAAGCAAGCCACTCTGCACAAAGCATACCTCAGCAAGCTTTCTGAGTCAGTTACAATCACGATGTGTGTGTGTGTGTGTGTGTGTCGTTTTCTCTAGCCAACTGAAAGCTGCAGTGACCGCCTCCACCTCTATTCTTAAGCTGGATATTGTGGTATCAACAGATGCTCCGTGCTAATATGCATGCTGACAATGTCGCATACCAGCTTGCCCCAATTTTAAAACACCCTGCTGTCCCAGCTGAGATAAAAAGACAAATTATAAATACAATCTTTATACCGACATTAGGTTATCAATGTCAGACTTGGACATTAACAAAAGAACATGAGAGAAGACTAACCACCTGTGAAATGAGATGTTTGAGAATGGCTGCGAATAAAACCAGAAGAGATCGAGTGAGAAACGATGTGATTACAAGAACTATTGGAACCATACCCATCGTTAAATTTATTGAGAAGCAAAGAATGAAATGGTTTGGTCACCTAATGAGAATGGAACCAACGATGCCAGCATCAAGAGCATACAACATGAAAATCGAAACAACAAGAGGCAGGGGAAGACCAAGACGAAGATGGATTGAAGGAGTCACGGACAACTTGAGACTTCATAACATCACGGCATATGAAGCGACTGAGCGCGCCCTGGCTCGGTTGCCGATCATCTGATAGGCTGCGACGCCTGGCGGCACAAGCAGATTTTGACAAAAGAAAGAAGAAGACAATGTAATACTAAAACCTGTCAGAGAAAACAAACTAGATAAAAATTATTCTCCACCAGTCAATCCGTTTTTAATGTCCAGATTTGAGACAGTTTACATGCATATCTATTTCAAGGCTGATTTGTAGTTTAGCAGCATTTCAAGTAGTGTCTTTAACTTTCCTGAAGCTTGCCGTCATGCTTTCTCATTTCCCTGGCACCTAGGAATTCTTCTTCATTAAATCAAGATGGAAGGAAAAATTTTTTTTTTTTAAATAGAATAAAAAAGAATAGCTTTTTTTACATTTAGGAAATCTGTGAAGGTCAAACAAATTAAACTCGATTTTTTAAAATCTACTTGGAAATTATTTCTTTACGAATAAATTATAACACCCATACTGGCACCTGCAAAGAATAGAATAAATAATATGTTATGACATTTAAAAGAAAAACTGACGAGAAACAGGTAGATATAACTTAATTTGTTGCAGCATATAGAGAACTAAGGGAATCAGTATCGCGATAAAAAGGACACAAACTGGGCAATCAAAATACAGACAAAGGAACACGCAAAGGATTAAGAACAACGGTGGTTAAATGTGGGAAAGGCAGACACTGAAATATCGGAAATGACAAAAACAGATGATGCTGCTTAAGGGCGATGCTCCAGAGACGATTCTACGACACACAAGGAAAGAACCCGTTTTTCGTTTTCCATAGACCTGAATGATGGCAACTGAACAGATTCTGGAAGGTTAAGGCAGTCTTCTACTGATCACATGGAAAGTTTAATAGGCACTAGGAAGGGTGACTGATCAGAGGGACGGGCAATGGTTGGGGACGGGCACAGGTCCAATGGGGCGGGCGAGGGGCTGGGTGAATGCACAGTGTGGGGGCCAGGGGTGGTTTAGCGGGTAGCGCTGTATAGTCTGGGTAGCGCATGCTGATTGGGTTTCTTTTTAGGTCCAAGGCTTCATGTAGGTTGTATGTTGTTTGATAAGTGGTTTTAATGGTAATTAGGTTGCGATACACTGATGGTTTGATATATGGAAAGGCAACCATGTCGTTGGATCTCCTAATAGTTAATGGCTTATTGTTTGAAGTTTTAGTTGTTTGCGCCCCTGTAGAAATAGAGTAGGTGAGCTTCTCCTCAACCTGTGCTGTGTGTGAGATCTCATGTAGACTAAAAAAAAAATAGAAAAATTTTCCAGTGAAACGGCGACTGGTAGTGACTTTCCGCCCGATTGAAAAACAACTTTTTACAGCTGTGCCGAAATGAATTGAAGGCACTTTTAGAATTCCAGCTTTTCTTTGTCCCTACCTAAGCTATAGAAAGATTCTCAGTATATCTTGCAGGAAAAAGAGAAAAAATACTGACATCTTGAAAGATCTGAGCATCAAGGAAGATTGGCTAAAAAACAGCATCCTGTCTCGGAAGCTGAAACGTTTTGGTCATATCAAGCGCTACTACTGATTGGAAAAAAGGGCCTTGTACCAGGAAGGAAGGGCAGGGGCCGACAAACACGAAGATGGGCACATGATATAAGTGACTCCTTAAGTATGAAAGTGCATGAGGTGGGAGAGCTGGCGAGAAATCGAGTTTCAGGCAGAAGGTGATGAGAGCGACGTTCTGCAAAGGACCTGTTACATGATGATGCTGATGAATTCCTAAACAGGTGAAAGAGAAACATCCGGCTTGAGAGCATGACCCGTCTTCCGTTTGCTTTTGTTCGTTACAATCAACCTTGACGGGTCACTGGTCACAGCTAGTTCGATAATGTTTGGATTATCATATTCTAGCGAAGAGACTTAAGACGTTTCTTCCATTTGCGGAATTTATGGCCACGTTACTAAGCCTTAGCCAGATATGTCCCATTCTTAATGACTAGGCGACGGTGCTAACAACTAGCTTAATTATTTCTTGTCCTCATCTTTCCTGTTTATCTCAGCTCACTGACTAACCACCTCACAGCTTACCATTTCTTACAAAATTAGAATCACATCTGGGAATATGTTGGGAATCACAACCGGATCCTGTCCTTCAAGGATCATGTGGAGATGGTTGTGATTGTGATAGTATATCACAAAGGACTCAATGCACTTAAGAACTAAGGGTGCAGTAGACAGAGAGCAGAAAATGATTTTCACACTGTATCAGCACCTAATCCTTTCAGTGATTAATTATGGCATGGGACTGCTTACCGTCTCAAAGAGTCAGATGAACAAACTGGAGCTTATACACAACGCATCTATGGGGTCATTCTGTGTTTTACCAGAGACATCTCATTGGTGTGTATTCGAAACATTCTTGGTTTGCTGACTGTTGCAGGTAGGCACAAAGGGCTGCAGGCGAAGTCATATCTTAAGGTAGTAGCACACACATATCACCCTTTACACAAAGCTCTGAAGGCAGTTAAAGATCAGCGGCTGATAAGAGGGAAGTCATGGATGGCTCAAGCAGAAGACACAATCAGACAGCTATGCAATCTGAAGAACATTAGGCGAGGAGAGGAGTGGGTCAGAGGGCCAGCGGAACTGTAAGATTTGTGTAGAGTAACTATCAGATTGAGCAGGGAGTGGCAAGCAGGTGCTACAGAGGTGGAAATTCAGCAGTTAATTCAAGCTAATGCTTGTTTAGATGATATGTCTATTTATACAGATGGTTTTGTGTCAAGAGGTAAACGAGGTGCTTGGGAGTTCTTAGCAAAAGCCAATGGTCGATGTGTGGTACAGGAAAACCTAGCGTATGATGACACTGCTGCTATCCGCTGGTTGAAGAACACGAAACACACACACACACACACACACACAAGCGCGCGCGCGCGCTCACACAGAAAGCATGTTGAGAAAGGTAAGGATAGGCACGCTTTGTAATGAGTGCCATGCTTCGCTTCTGAGATTACCGATGAGGAGAATTGTCTGGATTTGTTTCTCTGTGGCATGCCAGAATGCTGCGAAAGGAACAGACAAACAGACTAGCTTGCACTTCACAATGTGGTGGAATGATGATACATGATAAGGCAGGCGTGTTTAGGGCTTTGTGGGAGAACGTGTACAGGTCGGAGAAGCAAATGGATCAGGACAGACGTGGAAAAAAAAGCAGTTGGGAGTGATGAGTGGATCTGGTCGATACTCGACGCTCAGATAGGTCTAGCAGGACGAATGTATAATTAGAATGTGGTTTGCAACATTGATACTGAAACTCTGCGCTGGCATTTGAAGATGGGGACGGATCGCGTATGGGATTGCCCTGAGTGCGATGTCACATACAGCTCGTGTCGCGTGCCTGATATAGGATTTCTCCTTAAGAACCAACAGCACTCTGAAATAGGATAATGTTGAGGCGTCGGCTCGTATTGGTCTAAGGGATATCCCGTGGCCAATATACGCTCAACCTATCTCAGGAGTAGGGCAACTCAAGTTATGGCACTACAGAATATCTAATAATCCTAGGCGCAAGTTGGCTGGACACCCTCACTACTATAAAAATATAGCCCCTAGGCTATGATAGTATACTATCACAGCCATGTTAACACAGATTAAAATTACTAATCATCATCATCATCAGATGCCTTGCCGACTGGCGTGGGCGACATTGCCTCTCCATAATGAGCGATCTCCTGCAGCATGTATCAGTTCGTGTGCCGACACGCCTCCATGCCATGCAACAAGACTGTCAGGCATCTTCTCTCGTTGTCTTCCTCTATCCCTTTTTTCACAGATCTTTCCAGTGGTCACAACATGTTTTATTTTCCCTCTTCTCATAACATGGCCGAAAAATGATGACTGTCTCCTTCTGATGTCTGTGATAAGTTGTCTTCGGGCTTCCACCTCTTTCAAAACCTCTTGGTTGCTCTTTTTTTTTTTTTTTTTTTTTTTTTTTTTTTTTTTTTTTTTTTTTTTTTTTGGCTGTCCAAGGTATTCTAAGCATTCTTCTGTAAAACCACATATCTGAGGCCTCTAAAAATTGTTTGGCCTGCCTACCGATTGTCCAGGATTCACATCCATATGTTAAAATTGGATGTATGTAGGAAGCAAGAATACTTTTTCTAACTCTCAATGACAAGGATATATTGCACTAGTCACACAAACATAAAAGCTAGACAGTTAGAATAGTGAAACAGGGACACCCAAGTCAGCCATGAAAATTTCTGAATGGATATAATAATTGCAACACATAAATATCAAGACAATCAAAGATGGTCCCCGTGACTGGAGTTCGGGAACTAAAGTAGATGCAGTACTGTTGAAACAGCAAGGTTTAGTTCTTGAGAGTATCAGTGATCATCCCTGTAACTCGGGTAGACATGTAAATAAAGCATGTGGTATGTCATCTCAGATGTTACTTATCAGTTTGGTAGGTCACTGCTCTCCTCAGTCCATGGTGATCTGGACAGGCTGACTCAATAGACTGCTTTTATTCTGGTTGATCTGGCAAAAACTGACAGCGTTTATGTATGGGAATAAAGGAATTGTGCTGGAGCCAAACAAAGCTCCTGAAGAAGGATTCCTCGGAATGATGACATGTGTGGCCTGCAACAACTGCCTCTCAGCCACTGGAAGTCACACAAGCTCCTGTAATATTAAAGTTATGGTGATAGTACATACGATTGGTGGATGGTAGTTGGTTGGACTGTGAATCATTTGCCTGACTTCCAGGGAGGTATCATCCTGTGTCAGGAAGGAACTTAGAATTAGTATACATCTTAAGAGTTACATACCAAGCTCAATTTATTTCCCTCTACGCTTCTCGGTCACTCAGAGGATAGCTCTTAGGAACAGGATACAATTCACCTTTCAATTATCTCTATCTGTCAGTCTGTACAAGAGATAGGAGACAAGGTCCATAGTGGAGATAGATAGTGCCTAAAAAACATAGATCATCCTCTCTCCACCTTCCCATCTACACTTGCAGACACATATTCGAATTCGTTCTTACATAAATATTTTACACTTTCACAATCTGCCCACTGCACACCCTGTGTTGTTGTGCTAAAAATAACCTCTGACATCACAGCGTCTTGTAGGCTGTAGTGTGACCTAGTTAAATATGTCCGCTAATCGACCCAAACTCGGTCGGTTCGTTAAAGAATAATTAGCTTGCTAGGTTTGATATATTTATAATGGTATTGGGCCAGGTAGGGCACAAACTATCAGCTTGCGAAGGGAGAGGTTTGATTTCAGGGGTTTGTGTGTCTGGACACCAAGAACGGCCAAGTTCTGTTCGGTCACACAGCTGAATCTTTCCTCCCTGCAGCAGCGGCTAACTTTATAGAGACAGATTTCATGGTACTCGTAAACTAAAATCAACTTACCCAAGCTCAGGAATTCTTTAAAGATTAAACTGGTATTTCGAATGCGCCAAGATTTAATCAGAGAGGTGAAATACTTCTTTACGCCTGGGAAGTCTGACAAAGAATGACCCCGCCAGATCTCGCTTAGCGTCTCTAGAAAGAAGTCCCGAATTAGTACGCCACGGAGAAAAAAGGTTTCCGTGAATTCTGAATATTATTCCAGAATATATATATCCCACAGTTGCATTTTCAAAACAACTAGAGGGTATATAAATATCTATTCCACCCGATAGAGGTATAAATCGATATGAGGGACTATATACCCACTGGACGGGTCTAAATTTGAAATGTGACCTGCCCGCGGGGGCGTCAACGTCACGAATTGTCTAATGTGCAGGGTTTGGTTGATTCACTCCATGACATGCGGTGATGTTAATTCTTGAATCAGCTCAACTCATCTCAGCAAAATAACATCGCTATCTTCTTCAAAACCGTCATCTTGATAGCTTGTACTCAGCAAGTTGAATGGTGTAGCTGGCAGTACTTTAAATGAGTAGAGGCCAACTTGAAAACTTTCTGTTTATGTCACTATGGTGTACGAATCCAGAAAGTTTTTAAAAGAACTAAAGGTTTAAAACGAGGACATCAACAAAGAATTTATAATTTAAAAGGTCACAATAGGAACATGATAAAAAATAATGAGGAAATATGTAACAGATGGAAGGAATACTTTGCTGAATTATTAAATTGTTGAACTCTATTTAATACTTATTCACAAAAAAAGGTATTACCATGTTACCCAAATATTGAAGAGCCTGATTATGAAAAAGTACTGTGCGTCATTACACGGCTTAAAAACAATAAAGCAACTGGTGATGATGGAATTGCAACTGAACTTATAAAACAAGGTCGCCATGCATTACATGCTAAGATATATGAATTAATAAAACTAGTTTGGAAGACGGAATAATTAACCGTGAATGGTAACTGTCTTTATTAATACCTTTTTTTTTAAAGGAGACAAGTATAAGTGTGAAACTTAAAGAGAAATATCACTGTTATCTACAAGCTCTAGATGCTCTCAACGGTACTGCTAAACAGGCTAAAACCATACGTCAAGATCACATTGGGAGTCACCAAGCTGATTGCCTAAAGAACATATTAACAGCAGACCAGATATTCATTTTACGGCAAAAAGAAGAGAAGAATTAGGATTATAAAAGAGATGTATGTAATCTTTTGGGGAATTTTACAAGGCGTACCAATCGGGAAGTACTATCATAACTATGATGCAGAAACTCAGGCTATCAAGATAGCAAGATAGAAACTGCTAAATATCAGTCTTGGCTCAAAGTATGTGGTAATTCTGACAGATGGCAAATCCGTACTTGAAGCATTCCATAAACTACCTGAACTGCAAAAACTGCTGACACAACTCAGCTGTCACTGAGGAGTCGTAATGCAATGGATACCGTCCCATTCTGGAGTGCCTGGAAATTAGAAGGCTGATAAACTGGCAGGAGAAGATGCGACAAAAATGCAACCGTATGAACCAGTCACATGCCACCCAAAGAAAATGATAATAAATCACTCAGAAAATAACCAGTCCCAGCACAAGACGACTATTTTACTAAGGATAGATCAGAACAGGGCACACCCGATTACTTAACCACATGTACACACAATTCAAGATATGCGTATCAGCCATGTGCACCTTTGGAAAGGTGCTCCAGACAGCAGAAAATGTACTCCAGGACTGCACCGAATTTGACACATTAAGGCAAACCTTTTGGCTGGAAAGAACAACAGTGGAATGCAAACTCTATGGACTACTGAATGAACTAACGACATTGAAATTTATTCAAGAGACAAAATTGCTAATATAGACACCTTTTTTCAGACGAACGACAGAGGAAGAAAAAGAAGAACAAACGTTCATCATAGTCTGCATAGATTCAATTTATGGAATGCTAGGAAGGACTTTGTAATACTAAAGAAGTTGTTTACCATGACCAGACTATGAATGGAAGACACTAGTAATATAGAAAATCAGACATTTTTGAAATAGCATCTGGTTTAAAACAAGGTTATGCTCTGTCCCCAATTCTTTTCAACTAGGCCCTGGAGAAAATTATAGGGAAATTGAAACAAGAGTGTACTGTAAGAGAATCTAAAAGAACACTTAGATATGCAGATGACATTGATATCGTTGGAGAAAATAAACTAGAGACTGTTAAAACACTGACTCTTAACAGAATCAGCTCAGGAAATGGGACTAATTATCAGTCAAGATAAGGCAGATTACATGACAAAAAAAAAAAAAAAAAAAAAAAACGGGAAAGGGTATAAACTCCGGCAGTATACAAGTCAATAAAATGAAAATCAAAGTAATGGAAACATAAAAGTGTTTGGGTGCAAACTTCAACTGTTTCAACCTGCTGAGAGGGTGCCAACTTCAACTGCTCCAATCTGCTGAGAAAAGAAATACAATCTATAAAAAAATCCGGAAATAAAGTAAACTATGCCCTTCTACATCTGCTTAAGTCAAAATGACTGTCTCGCATTCCCAAAATCAAAATATTGAAAACGTTTATAAGACCAGTCGTTATTTATGGCTCTGAAACGTGGAGCACAACTAAAAGAGATGAAGCTTCATTAAAGGTGTTCGAAAACAGAGTCTTACGACGAATATTTGGACCCATCAAAGATGATAACAGCTGGCAACTGCAGAAAGACTGAGCCATACTGGATAAAACCTGGGAGTTTACTCGATTACCTCCATTTTAACAAGTAAATAGTAGCATTTCAGTGTTGTCTTTTAAGGATCACATACAGGAGGTTATAAAAAAAGACTCAAAAAGGTCTTAATGCAGCAAAGATTTTGGCAGCAATGGACATGGAGCAGTGAATGTGTGTCCACACTATACCAGCACCTAATAATCTCATCGACTGATTTTGGACATGAGCTGCTCACTATCTCGAAGAAAAGTTAGTGAAACTGGAGCTCATACAAAACACAGTTGGATGTACAAGAGACACCCCAGTCGTGTGCATGCGATACATCCGTGCGTTGCCGATTATTTCATATAGACTAACGGTGTTGCTGGCTAAGAAATACCTTAGAGTGTTTGCAGACAAAGAGAACCCCCTGTACACATCCTAAGATGTAGTTAGGGGTCAGAGGCTAATAAGGGGAAGATCGTCGATGTTTCAAGCAGAAGACACAATAAGACAAGTATGCATGCTGAGGAATATTGGGCAAAGACATGAGTGGGTCAGACTAAGTAAACAAATAAAGGACCCTTTTCCAAGCCCATAGGCGTGTAGGGCATATACGGCTAGACCAATATTTGTATAGACCAATGGGCACAAGAGGGGCGATGTGGTAAGCATCACCCCAGCCGCCTTTACTTCCCGGGACTGCACTCAGTACCCAGTCAAGGTTGGGTCGACTTGGGAGCCAAGTTAATTTTTTTGAAAAAAGTCCGTCTCCGCCAGAGAGCGAACCCACGACAATCCGATCCGCGGCGAGCGTCTAGCAGCTCGGCCACGGCGACTTCTTTGGGTCAGAGTACCAGAGGAAAAGTCTTACCTGTGTAGGGTCATGATCACATTAGGCCGGAAGTGCAGAGAATGGTCAACGGGTGCTAAGGAATTGGAAATCCAAAAGTTGATTCACGACAATTTTCTGTCCAGATAATCTCATTATCAGTTCTGATCGTTCTGTGTTGAGAGGGAAAAGAAGTGCCTGGGGGTTTGTA